>CAWUDS030003535.1:0-189834 GCA_963859935.3 Lathyrus sativus
AGAAATCAATATTCAAGCTCTCATACTATTCATATTCTTTCTAAGAATTAATTTCTTTGTTCTAAATAGTTAAGTGAAAAATCACAGTTGTGATAAAGCTTTATAGAAGCAATCTCACACTGAGTATGAAAAAATTACAAACAGGGAAACTGCATTTGACATGTTTGAATCCTTAAAGATGACTCATGAGGGAAACTCTCAAGTCAAGGAAACAAAGGCTCTGGCTCTGATCCAGAAGTATGAAGCCTTCAAGATGGAAGACTCTGAATCTGTTGAAGCTATGTTCTCCAGATTTCAAATACTTACAGCTGGACTAAAGGTTCTGGATAAAGGATATTCTACTGCTGATCATGTAAAAAAGATCATCAGAAGCTTACCTACCAGATGGAGACATACGGTGACAGCGCTGAAGATGGCTAAAGATCTGAACAAGATCTCCTTGGAGGAACTGATCAGTTCACTAAGAAGTCATGAAATTGAACTTGAGGAAGATGAACCTCAAAAGAAAGGTAAATCTGTTGCTTTAAAATCTAATAAATCTGCTAAAGCATTGCAGGTAATAGAGGAAAGCTCTGAAGAATCCTCATCTGAAGATGAAGATGAACTATCCATGTTGTCCAGAAGAATAAACAAACTCTGGAAGCATAAAGGAAAGAAGTTCAGAAACTTCAGGAAGCCTTACCAAAGAAAAGAATCTTCTGGACACAGAAGATCTGGCAAAAAGGAGGTTGTATGTTATGAATGTAAAGAACCTGGACATTACAAAAATGAATGTCCAAAGGTGCTGAAAGAAAAGCCTAAAAGAAAATTTGATAAGAAGAAAAAGGTTCTGATGGCCACCTGGGATGATTCAGATACATCTGAATCTGAGTTAGAAGAAGAATGTGCCAATGTAGCTTTGATGGAAGACATAGAAGATCAGGAGGAAGGAACTTCAGGATCTGAATCTGACTCTGAATTTGACTCTGACGCTGAAGAAGTAATGCTAAACTCACTAAAGAAGAACTTATCAAAGTGTTATCAGAAGTTCTGAAAAGCTATAACAATATTAAGCTTAAATACAAGAAGCGCCAAAACAATCTTGTATCTGAGAATAATATTCTCAAATCAGAAGTAGCTGAGCTAAATGAAAAGAACTTAAAATTGAAAAATGATTCTGAATTAGCTCAACAAAACTCTGATTCTGAAACTGAATCTGAATGCAAAAATATTTTGGAAAAATATGATTATAGCTTTCAGAAGTTTCTTGCTAAAAGCATAGACAGAAGCAAAATGGCTTCTATGATCTATGGAGTTAGCAGAAATAACAGAAAAGGAATTGGATATGAATCCTCCTTTGGAAAGGATTTAAATCCAAAACCTGTTGATAAAATTATCATCAAGAAAACTCCTTTATATTCACATTTTAAATTTGGTCACTTGAATGATATTGAATAAACACGCTATGAAAAGAATATTCATGTGTTTAAATCTAAGGCTAGTCAGAATAAACCTTATGTTGAAAAACAGAAGTTTAGACAAACCTTCAGAACAACTAACCCTAAAGGACCCAAGAAGATCTGGGTACCTAAAAGTAAAATAATTCCTGTTGCAGATGTTCTTAGCAGCAAGGTCAGGACGCCAATCATGGTACCTGGACTCTGGATGCTCACGACACATGACAGGAGAAAGTTCTATGTTCCAAAGCCTGGAGCTTAGATCTGGAGGTGATGTGAAATTCGGAGGGAACCAGAAGGGCAAGATCATTGGATCTGGCACCATTGGAAATGGTAAACTTCCCTCTATTACTAATGTTTTACTTGTTGAAGGGTTAAAGCATAACGTATTGTCCATAAGTCAATTAAATGACAATGGTTATGATATTACCTTTAATCAAAAATGTTGTAAGGCTATTAGTCAAAAGGATGGCTCTATCCTATTTAGTGGAAAGAGAAAAACAACATTTATAAAATCAATCTTTTAGAACTTAAAGTTCAGAATGTTAAATGCCTCTTGTCTGTTAATGAAGAGCAATGGGTCTGGCACAGAAGATTGGGGCATATTAATATGAGACGTATATCTCAGATTAATAAACTTAATCTTGTCAGAGGACTCCCTAATCTGAAGTTCACCTCAGATGCTCTTTGTGAAGCATGCCAAAAAGGGAAGTTTTCAAAATCATCTTTTAAATCAAAAAATGTTGTTTCTACTTCCAGACCACTAGAATTACTTCATATTGATCTGTTTGGACCAGTGAAAACTGCATCCATCAGAGGCAAGAAGTATGGATTAGTCATTGTTGATGACTATAGTAGATGGACATGGGTAAAGTTCTTAAAACACAAGGATGAGTCACATTCTGTGTTCTTTGACTTCTGCAAGCAAGTCCAGAATGAAAAAGATTTCAAAATTATAAAAGTCAGAAGTGATCATGGTGGTGAATTTGAAAATAAATATTTTGAAAAGTATTTTAATGAAAATGGCATTGCTCATGATTTTTCCTGTCCTAAAACTCCACAACAAAATGGGGTTGTAGAGAGGAAAAATAGAACTCTACAAGAAATGGCCAGAACCATGACCAATGAGACTAATCTGGCAAAACACGTTTGGGCAGAAGCAATCAACACAGCCTGTTACATTCAGAACAGAGTGTCTGTAAGACCTCTTCTGGAGAAGACTCCATATGAACTGTGGAAGAACAGAAAGCCCAACATTTCATATTTTCATCCTTTTGGATGTATTTGTTATATGTTAAATACTAAAGAAAATCTGAACAAGTTTGATTCCAAAGCACAGAAGTGTTTCATGCTTGGATATTCTGAACGCTCTAAAGGCTACAGAGTATACAACACTGAGACACAGATTGTGGAAGAATCTATTCATGTTAGATTTGATGATAAGCTTGGCAATAAAAAGGCAAAGCAGTCTGAAAACTCTGCAGATAGAGAAGTAGTCTTCACTGACTCTGAAGTCCCAGAGGCAAATAAAGCTCAAGTGAAGGAACCAGAAGCAACGCCAGATGCTATTCCTTTAACTTCTCAGATGAACAATCTAAACATTTCTGAAGAATCAACTGTTAGAGGATCATCATCCAGAATTAAAGCTTCTCATCCAGAGAATGTCATTATTGGAAAGAAGGATGATCCCATCAGAACAAGATCCTTTCTAAGATCATCTGAAGCATCATTATTTGGACTGGTGTCAGAAATTGAACCATCTTCTGTAGATGAAGCTCTGCAAGACAATGATTGGATTATTGCCATGCAAGAAGAGTTAAATCAATTCACCAGAAATGATATGTAGGATTTAGTTCAAAGACCACAAGGATTCAATATAATTGGAACTAAATGGGTCTTCAGAAATAAGCTAAATGAGAAAGGAGAAGTTGAAAGAAATAAGGCAAGGCTTGTTGCTCAAGGGTACAGTCAACAAGAAGGTATTGATTACACTGAAACTTATGCTCCAGTGGCAAGGTTAGAATCTATACGCCTTCTTATTTCATTTGCTGCACAAAATAACATCACTCTGTATCAGATGGATGTTAAAAGTGCCTTTATAAATGGTATTATAGAAGAAGAAGTTTATGTCCACCAACCTCCTGATTTTGAGAGTGCAAAATTTCCAGATCATGTTTTCAAACTAAAGAAATCTCTATTTGGTTTAAAACAAGCTCCCAGAGCTTGGTATGAGAGATTGAGCAATTTTCTTCTGGATAAAAATTTCATCAGAGGCAAAGTGGACACAACACTCTTTTGTAAATCAATTAAGAAAGATCTTCTAATTTGTCAAATTTATGTGGATGATATAATATTTGGATCTACCAATACTATGCTGGGAAAGGAGTTTGCTACATGTATGCAGGCAGAATTTGAAATGAGCATGATGGGAGAACTGAGATTCTTTCTAGGAATCCAAGTCAATCAAACTCCAGAGTGCACTTACATACATCAGACCAAATATGTTAAAGAACTTCTGAAGAAATTTAACATGACTGATAGTAAGCTGGCAAAGACTCCCATGCATCCAACTAGCTCACTTAGCAAGGAAGAGGTAAGTAAGAAAGTAGATCAGAAGCTCTACAGAGGTATGATAGGATCTCTTCTTTACTTAACTGCTTCTAGACCTGACATATTGTTCAGTGTATGCTTGTGTGCTAGATTCCAATCAGATCCTAGAGAATCACACTTGATAGCTGTCAAGAGGATTCTAAGGTATCTGAAAGGTACTTCTAATGTGGGTTTGTGTTACAGAAAATCTGATGATTTCAAATTAGTTGGATTCTATGATGCTGACTATGCTGGAGACAGAGTGGAAAGGAAAAGTACTTCTGGAAGTTGTCAATTTCTAGGAAGAAATCTAATCTCTTGGTACAGCAAGAAGCAACCCACAATTGCACTTTCAACCATAGAGGCAGAATATATTGCTGCTGCTGGATGTAGCACGTAGATGCTCTGGATGAAAAGTCAGCTAGAAGATTATCAAATATTTGAAAGTAACATTTATATCTTCTGTGATAATACTTCTGCTATATGTTTGTCTAAGAACCCAATTTTACACTCTAAGGCAAAACATATAGAAATTAAGCATCATTTCATCAGAGACTATGTTTAGAAGGGAATCATAAATTTAGCCTTTGTTGATACAGATCATCAATGGGCAGATATTTTCACAAAACCCCTTTTGAAGATAAATTCAAATTTATTCTGAAAAATATTGGTATGGATTTTTGTCCAGAATGATATTTATCAGAAGCAAATTTTACAGATGCAAAAATGCCTAATGCTCTGAAGTATTTCTTCTGATTGCTTATTTATTTTCTTTAATTTTTTGTGAAACTCTGAACTAACAATCCTTAGAGGATCTGAACGTTGGTTAATGTTTCATTTCTCAAGAGAATTCAGAACACATGCAAGAAAACACGTGTCACTCCAAATCTGCAAAGGTGGCGTGTACTGAGACAGCCTATGTCCCATTAGTGGAATTCTAATGAAACCTTATAAAAATACAGAAAAATTTGAAATTTTTAAAGGACAATACTTAATTATTTAAAAACATACTGTTTCACATACATATGCTTCAAATATATTTTACAGAGTTTGACACCGTTAAGACTAGCGGCCTTGCCACATAGATAAAACATAAAATAAAAGTACAGAAAGGAAACCAAAAAGAAAGCATACCAAAAGGGACCTCCTAAGTCCAACAAGACTGACACTTATACTGACTGTAGTAGTAGGGATGTGATTAGCGTTTGACAAAACACTAACAGCTCCCAATCTAGATGTTATAGTAACACATCTCCACGTCACTTCATATCCTTTCCTTCTGAGTTGTCGGGAAGTACGCAAGATTCGAGCTCATCGTCTGATCGTCATAAAATAATCCAAAATGCAAAACAAAAATGACACAGGGCTAAGATTCATGTACAAGTTTAAAAGTGGGAATGAATGTGTAAAATAATAATATATATGGAAACCATATTTATACAAACAAGCGTATCTTATACCCACAATTACATATACTTTATTTATTCTAATGCATCCCTGAACTATATGCTGACTCAGGCCACTAAACGCTGTCAATGATATCTATCCCATTTACCAAGATCAGATATCACTAGACCACATGCCACCAACGTACTCCCAATTACCAAGAGCTACGCCACCTAACTTCACATGGAGCCTAGGTGTTATAAGTCGATCGTCCCTGAGAATTCAGGCCAAGAACCTTGTCTTGCCTAGCATGCATAGATAATAATCCCCGTCGGGATTGCAGGCGACTGATCAACCTCGTGCGTCCCATACCGCACGGCGGTGGACTTACACATTCCTTAATGCAAGTCTATATGATCACTCACTCATCTTGTGGCAACTCTTAGCCATAAGTATTAAGTTAATAATGGGGAATTATCGTATCAACTTTTCAAGTTATACTTATTATCTAGATACTTAGGTTGAGTACCAAATCCATCCAATGTCTTGCCATATTTGATCTTTGTCCTTACATAATAAGTTCAGTTTGTATAATGGGTAATTGTATGGTTAACTTCCCAGGTAAGAGAGGTGGACTGTAAACGGCATAGTCGACCAAGTCTTTCCTTAGCCAGAACCCAACCAAATATAACTACTCATTGTATCCAACTTTCCTTATGTTAATGGGGATCAATTACTTAATATCTAGCAATGTTTTTCTCTCATTAACCGATTATTTCCTTAATCTATCAATCACAATCATTCAAGTATAAATAAAATAAACAATTATAAAATTAACCGAATAATGCAAGCACAATACAATACCAAATTGTCAAAGATTATTCCTATGATAATTAATTAAGGCCGGCGTAACCTCGCCTAGTGATTTGTGAAAATCATTATTTGAGAATAGGCTCTCCTTAATTATTTATCGCTAGTAGGGCTTAGGTCACCACTACACACATATATATTAAGTTATTTTACGCTAACCGTCCCAATCGTATACGAAATCTTGCCCCCACCTTTTGTTGAGTGTTGTTGAAAGTCCACAAGTGTTGTCTTCGATCTTTGCCAAGAACCGATTACTTATGAAAATGATTTGGGCAGAACTTTGACGTATAAAACTCCCTTGAAACTTTAGAAGAACTTTTACCACAAAATACTCTAAAGGTTACGAACCGATATCGTGGGAACTTCGATAACTAAAACTAATATTGCTATATGAAGAAATTAGAGAAGGAAAGAAGTAAAGAAGTAAGAAAGATGATTTGTGAATGAATGAATGAAAATGGGGTGGAAGAGACCCCTATTTATACTAGTTGTAAAATATTAAAATAACATAATTTATCATCTTTTGCCCATACCTTCCAACTTTTCAACTCTTGCTAGTAAATATGTCTCTATCAAATATTTACTAATCTTTCATCAATAGTGCTTTAGGTGTTCTAGTATGACTTTGTGAAAATAATTTATGACAAAGGTATGGGAGCTTGATTTCATGACATAATATTATGTAGGATATTAATAGAAAATGAGATATATATTTCTTTTATAAAAAGTAAAATGTTAATAATATTAATAATAATAAAAATAGTAAAAAGGATAGTTATTTGATATTTTTATTGTCTTAAGATTATTTTATTTATTAATTGGTTTATAGAGTAAAATGATAATATTCAAATAAAATAAAATCAATTAATAATAACAAAACAAGAACAACAATAATGATAATAATAATATGAATAATTAATTAACTTAAAGTTAAGGGTTTTAAGTACCAATTTAAATTTCAAAGTTTAGTTTATAAAATGAAACGATGATATTCAAATTGAAGAATAAAAGTAATAAATATAAAAAGTAATTAATTAATAAATTAATTATTATAAGTGTTAGTTTCAACATTTAATTTTTAATAACTAGCATTGTTAAAATCTCAAATCTAACTAGATATATTATTTAGTGTATGGAAAAATTAGGATGTTACATTACCACCCCCCTTAAAAGAAATTTCGTCCTCGAAATTTAGCGTACCTAAAACATATGTGGATACTTCTGACGCATGTCTTCTTCTCTTTCCCAAGTAGAATCACCAGTTACATCATCCCACACGACTCTAACCAATGGTATTTGCTTTCCACGAAGTTCTTTAATACGATGATCTAAGATCTTGACAGGTATAGCCTCATATTCCAAATTATCTCTAAGTTCCACAGTTTCAGGCTCAATGACATGTGAAGGGTCCGGATAATACTTCCTCAGTTGTGATACATGAAATACATCATGAAGATTAGACAAGTTTGGCGGCAAAGCAATGTGATACGCTACAGGTCCAATCCGCCGTAGAATTTGAAAAGGCCCGATAAACCTTGGTGTTAACTTCCTAGTTTTGATTGCTCGTGCAATTCCCGCCCTAGGAGTTACCCTAATGAACACGTGATCTCCTGCCTCGAACTCCAAAGGTCTTCTCCTCTTATCATTATAACTCTTTTGACGGTCCTGTGCTGCCTTCATTTTTTCTCTAATAAGTTTAACCTGATCTGTCGTTTGTTGCACGAATTCTGAACCCAATATTTTATTTTCTCCAACCTCATACCAACATAAAGGTGTACGACACTTTCTTCCGTATAATGCTTCATATGGAGCCATGCCGATACTTGAGTGAAAACTATTGTTGTAAGTAAACTCAATCAATGGTAAGAACTCGTCCCAACTTCCTTTGTGTTCAAGAGCACAAGCTCTCAACAAATCCTCTAACGATTGAATCGTCCTCTCAGACTGGCCATCCGTTTGGGGATGATAAGCTGAACTTAACCTCAGTTTTGTTCCTAACTCTAAATGCAACTGATGCCGAAAATTTGATGTGAATCTGGGATCTCTATCACTGACTATACTTGAAGGTATTCCATGCAATCTAACAATCTCCTTTACATATACCTGAGCTAGTCTCTCTAATTTAAACGTCTGGTTGATGGGAATGAAATGTGCACTCTTTGTCAACCTATCAATGATCACCCAAATTGCATCATGTTGTTTCTGAGTCTTAGGCAAAGCGGTTACAAAATCCATGGCTATTCCGTCCCACTTCCACTCTGGAATATCTAAAGGTTGTAGCAATCCGGCTGGCTTCTGATGTTCAATCTTTGCCTTCTGACATACCAAGCAACTTTGAACATATTCTGCTATATGTCTCTTCATTCCAACCCACCAAAACATTTTCTTCAAGTCTTGATACATCTTTGTGGCTCCTGGATGAAAACTCAACTTACTTTTGTGGCCCTCTTCCAAAATCAACTTTTGAATATCCTGATTTTGAGGTACACACAACCTTTCTTTAAACCTTAGGATTCCATCACTCCTTATGTTAAACTCTCCATTTTGACCATTTCTTATATTTTCCTTTATGCTCACTAGACGGTCATCAAGTTGTTGTTCATCTTTGATCCATTTCAGAAATTCATTAGACACGACAATAGCGCCTATGAATATACTTCCTTCATTGTGATGTACTCCTAAGTTTAAATCCACGAATTTGTCAATCAACTCTTCTTCCTTCAACATCATTGCAGATACATGAAGTTTCTTTCGACTCAAAGCGTCTGCTACAACATTGGCCTTTCCGGGATGATATTGCAACTCAAAATCATAGTCCTTCAAGAATTCCATCCAGCGCCTTTGTCTCATGTTTAAATCTTTCTGATCAAATAAATGCTTCAGGCTTTTGTGATCACTTAACACAGTGAACTTTGATCCATAAAGATAATGCCTCCAAATCTTTAAGGCAAACACAATTGCCGCTAACTCTAGGTCGTGAGTTGGGTAGTTCCTCTCATGCACCTTCAATTGTCTTGATGCATAAGCTATCACTTTCCTTTCTTGCATCAACACACACCCAAGACCTTGATATGACGCATCACAATACACATCAAAATTTCCTAATGGGTCTGGTAAGATGAGTATTGGTGATGAAGTCAATCTTTCCTTTAGCTTCTGAAAACTTTCTTCACACTCTTTAGTCCATTCAAAGTTTTTACCTTTCCTCGTTAACTGAGTCATGGGCAAAGCGATCTTTGAAAATCCTTCAATGAACCTCCGATAATATCCAGCTAGTCCAAGAAAACTTCGAATCTCGCCAACATTCTTTGGACTCTCCCACTTTGTTATTGCTTCGACTTTACTTGGGTCTACTGCAATACCTTCTTTACTAATTACATGACCAAGAAATTGTACCTCCTTCAACCAAAATTCACATTTCGAGAATTTCGCGTACAATTGAAGGTCCTTTAATATCTGTAGCACAATTCTCAAATGTTCTCTGTGCTCTACCTCATTCTTGGAATAAATCAGAATGTCATCAATGAAAACTACAACAAATTGATCTAAGTATGACCTAAAGATCCTATTCATGTAATCCATGAATACTGCTGGAGCATTAGTCAAACCAAATGGCATAACTAAGTACTCATAGTGTCCATAACGGGATCTAAAAGCTGTTTTTGGAATATCATCTTCCTTCACCCTGATCTGATGATATCCAGACTTCAAGTCAATCTTTGAGAATACTGATGCTCCTTTTAACTGATCCATCAAGTCGTCGATTCTAGGCAAAGGATACTTGTTTTTCACAGTGGCTTTATTGAGTTGTCTGTAATCCACACAAAGTCTAGAAGAACCATCCTTCTTCTTCACAAACAAGATTGGAGCTCCCCATGGCGATACACTTGGTCTAATAAATTCTTTCTCTAACATCTCGTCTAATTGTTTCTTTAACTCCGCAAGCTCTGAGGGTGACATTCGATAAGGAGATATAGAAATTGGTCCAGTTCCTGGAACCAAGTCTATAGAAAATTCCACTTCCCTAACCGGTGGTAAACCTGGAACTTCTTCTGGAAAGACTTCCGGGAATTCACAGACTACGGGAAAATTTTCCACACTAGGGGTTTCTCCTACTGACATGGAGAATAGCATCATAAAACTTTGAGTGAGGGTTTCAGCTTTGCTGATTTCTCCACTATCTTCTCCAAATGTAAAAATTTTCTCCTTGCATCTCAAGTTGACATCGTTGGCTGATAACCAATCCATTCCTAAGATGACATCTAGGTCTTGTAGCGGGAGTACCACAAGATCTACTAAGAATCTTCTATTTTCTAAGATTATTGGACAGTCTACACAGACTGAATAAGTTACCATTCTTTCTCCCGAGGGAGTTGTGATAGTCAACTTATAATCGTGATCAACAATTTCGAATCCCAAAAATTCAGCACAAGAGGTAGATATAAAAGAATGTGTAGCTCCTGAATCGAATAAAACTGATACCAACTTATCTCCAATTAAACACATACCTTGAATTAACCCAGCTGACTTTGAGATCTCAGCTCCTCTAATTGTAAATACTCTTCCTGTGGTTGGCTTATTTTGATTCTGAGGTCTCTGACCAACACTTGGGCCTCCATTTCTTGCTCTCCCTATGTTGTTATTGTTTATTAGGCCGCTCCTCTGGCCTGTTGGTTGACTTTGTCCTTGGGGACAATCTTTGAGAAAGTGGCCTTTCTGACCACAGCGAAAACAAGTTCCAATATTTCTATTTGGACAATCTTTGTTAAGATGTGCCCCTCCACAGCTGTAACACTTGAACATTAACCTTCTAGAATCCTGGTTATGATAAGGTGTAGGCCTTTGATATGGCCTACCCCCTCGTTGGATTCTTCCTCCGTGGCCTCGGTTAAAGTGGCCCTTGTGATTGTTGTTTTGGGTTGATCCTCCTGATCCATATTGATTCTTCCTATTGTCAATCCCTTCCAACTCCAGACACCTTTCTACTAGCTCACCAAAGCGCATAATATGCAGAGGTAAAACTGCCCTCTGGATATCATATTTCAATCCATCTTGATACTTTTCACACATCCATTCTTCCCTTGGATGCAAGCGGTAAAACTCAGAATACTTTAGCAAGGATTCAAACTTCCTAGTATATTCTCCCACCGTCATCACACCTTGACGTAGATTCTGAAATTCTCTCTCCTTCTCTTTCCTACATAACTTTGGAAAATACTTCCCCAAAAATTCTTCTTTGAACAAGGTCCAATTGATTTCTCTTCCTTCCTCTTCCAATAATCTATACTTTCCTCTCCACCAAGCTTCAGCATCGCCTGTCAGCATGAATGTTGCATAACCAACCCTTCTATTCTCTCTACAGTGAGTGAAAGAAAATATCTTCTCCATTTCTTGCAACCATTTCTCAGCACCCTCCGGATTAAAGTCACCACCAAACTGTGGTGGTTTTCCTTTCAGAAACGAGTTCAATCCTGTATCCTCATGCACCATTTCCCTTTGTTGTTGCTGAAAGAGTTGATGATCTCGAGTGATTTGCAGGATTTGAGCATTTTGTTGTGTTTGAACTAACACAGCTGCAGCAAGTTCACGAACATCTCGAGTGTCAGCTTGAGAGTTCGTTCCAGTTTGGGAATGATCTTCTCGTCCAATGGGAATGGTAGGTGCTCCTTCAGGAGTAACTTCATCACTCGCATTCCTACGTATACCTCTAGTAGTGCCTCTAGCAGCACTCCTACCACGCCTCGCACCTCTGACGTTCTGAACCATAACTTCCTGAAAAGGAATAGTTATTAGGTTCAATCATTCACAAGACATAAAGAACATAACAATTATGTATATTTATATCCCAATGAATGATTCATCGATAAGGATTTTTATCAAGTCTCCCACAGGCAAGGGATAATTGTGTCTAAAATGTTGAATTAATATCTTAAATATAACTAGAATTCAGGAAAACATAATCAACATTTAATGTATAAACAAAAATGTATCAATTTATTTAATAACAACGATTACAAAAATCGTGACCATGTCTCATTCAAAAACCTCTACTTGTAAACCAAGCTAAGACTAATAGTGGTAAAACTATAATTATCATTATTGCTACGAAATCTTTACCTAATTCTTCATGCTTGATGATACCAATAACAAACAAAATAATGACAAGAAGAGTGATGAATAAAAGAAAGGATTTAGCCATTTGAAAGGTATAGATAAATATTTAGGAATTGATATGAAAATAATGGATGGGTGTGAAGTATTTATAAAGTGAATTTTGTGAAGTGTCCGTTACGTTACCGTTGGGTTTGTGACCGTTGGGGAGGAAAAATAAAGTGTGCTAAATAAGTTTCCTAGACCATTATACTAGAAGGCTCTCAAGATGAAGACTCAATGCACAGAAGAAAAGTTATCATCCAGTTTGGAATCCAACTTGATACAGTCAGTATAATTCTAGACACTTACGGTCCGAGCTGAATCGACCAGCTCTGATACCATTAAATGAGACAGCCTATGTCCCATTAGTGGAATTCTAATGAAACCTTATAAAAATACAGAAAAATTTGAAATTTTTAAAGGACAATACTTAATTATTTAAAAACATACTGTTTCACATACATATGCTTCAAATATATTTTACAGAGTTTGACACCGTTAAGACTAGCGGCCTTGCCACATAGATAAAACATAAAATAAAAGTACAGAAAGGAAACCAAAAAGAAAGCATACCAAAAGGGACCTCCTAAGTCCAACAAGACTGACACTTATACTGACTGTAGTAGTAGGGATGTGATTAGCGTTTGACAAAACACTAACAGCTCCCAATCTAGATGTTATAGTAACACATCTCCACGTCACTTCATATCCTTTCCTTCTGAGTTGTCGGGAAGTACGCAAGATTCGAGCTCATCGTCTGATCGTCATAAAATAATCCAAAATGCAAAACAAAAATGACACAGGGCTAAGATTCATGTACAAGTTTAAAAGTGGGAATGAATGTGTAAAATAATAATATATATGGAAACCATATTTATACAAACAAGCGTATCTTATACCCACAATTACATATACTTTATTTATTCTAATGCATCCCTGAACTATATGCTGACTCAGGCCACTAAACGCT
This sequence comes from Lathyrus sativus, assembly GCA_963859935.3. Taxonomy (NCBI): domain Eukaryota; kingdom Viridiplantae; phylum Streptophyta; class Magnoliopsida; order Fabales; family Fabaceae; genus Lathyrus; species Lathyrus sativus. Next base: position 13,405 of record CAWUDS030003535.1, read on the forward strand.
GTCAATGATATCTATCCCATTTACCAAGATCAGATATCACTAGACCACATGCCACCAACGTACTCCCAATTACCAAGAGCTACGCCACCTAACTTCACATGGAGCCTAGGTGTTATAAGTCGATCGTCCCTGAGAATTCAGGCCAAGAACCTTGTCTTGCCTAGCATGCATAGATAATAATCCCCGTCGGGATTGCAGGCGACTGATCAACCTCGTGCGTCCCATACCGCACGGCGGTGGACTTACACATTCCTTAATGCAAGTCTATATGATCACTCACTCATCTTGTGGCAACTCTTAGCCATAAGTATTAAGTTAATAATGGGGAATTATCGTATCAACTTTTCAAGTTATACTTATTATCTAGATACTTAGGTTGAGTACCAAATCCATCCAATGTCTTGCCATATTTGATCTTTGTCCTTACATAATAAGTTCAGTTTGTATAATGGGTAATTGTATGGTTAACTTCCCAGGTAAGAGAGGTGGACTGTAAACGGCATAGTCGACCAAGTCTTTCCTTAGCCAGAACCCAACCAAATATAACTACTCATTGTATCCAACTTTCCTTATGTTAATGGGGATCAATTACTTAATATCTAGCAATGTTTTTCTCTCATTAACCGATTATTTCCTTAATCTATCAATCACAATCATTCAAGTATAAATAAAATAAACAATTATAAAATTAACCGAATAATGCAAGCACAATACAATACCAAATTGTCAAAGATTATTCCTATGATAATTAATTAAGGCCGGCGTAACCTCGCCTAGTGATTTGTGAAAATCATTATTTGAGAATAGGCTCTCCTTAATTATTTATCGCTAGTAGGGCTTAGGTCACCACTACACACATATATATTAAGTTATTTTACGCTAACCGTCCCAATCGTATACGAAATCTTGCCCCCACCTTTTGTTGAGTGTTGTTGAAAGTCCACAAGTGTTGTCTTCGATCTTTGCCAAGAACCGATTACTTATGAAAATGATTTGGGCAGAACTTTGACGTATAAAACTCCCTTGAAACTTTAGAAGAACTTTTACCACAAAATACTCTAAAGGTTACGAACCGATATCGTGGGAACTTCGATAACTAAAACTAATATTGCTATATGAAGAAATTAGAGAAGGAAAGAAGTAAAGAAGTAAGAAAGATGATTTGTGAATGAATGAATGAAAATGGGGTGGAAGAGACCCCTATTTATACTAGTTGTAAAATATTAAAATAACATAATTTATCATCTTTTGCCCATACCTTCCAACTTTTCAACTCTTGCTAGTAAATATGTCTCTATCAAATATTTACTAATCTTTCATCAATAGTGCTTTAGGTGTTCTAGTATGACTTTGTGAAAATAATTTATGACAAAGGTATGGGAGCTTGATTTCATGACATAATATTATGTAGGATATTAATAGAAAATGAGATATATATTTCTTTTATAAAAAGTAAAATGTTAATAATATTAATAATAATAAAAATAGTAAAAAGGATAGTTATTTGATATTTTTATTGTCTTAAGATTATTTTATTTATTAATTGGTTTATAGAGTAAAATGATAATATTCAAATAAAATAAAATCAATTAATAATAACAAAACAAGAACAACAATAATGATAATAATAATATGAATAATTAATTAACTTAAAGTTAAGGGTTTTAAGTACCAATTTAAATTTCAAAGTTTAGTTTATAAAATGAAACGATGATATTCAAATTGAAGAATAAAAGTAATAAATATAAAAAGTAATTAATTAATAAATTAATTATTATAAGTGTTAGTTTCAACATTTAATTTTTAATAACTAGCATTGTTAAAATCTCAAATCTAACTAGATATATTATTTAGTGTATGGAAAAATTAGGATGTTACATGTACACTACTAAAGAGACGTTTGAGGTGAAGTTTGAATAGTGAAAATCTTGATTTTCCCCCCAATTTTTCAGAATCAATAAATGCTTGAAATGATTTTTATTCTTTTCATTAAATGCTTTGTTTAAACGTGCCTTATTCTGACTGTTTGTATGCCTATGTGTTTTAGTATAAATAAATCTCTTCTCATCACATTCACACTTTCCATATCTCAAACATTTTATGCATTTCTGTCTTCTCTTCTCTCTTCACAAAAACCCTAAGCGTTTGACAAATCCATCTTCAATGGCAACTTCATCATCAACTGCTGCACAATTTCAATCTACAATAGCTGCAGTTACCTCTGCTAATATGGGCGTAACTCTTTATACACCACCAAAAAAGAACATTGCTAACACCTGTTGAAAAGCTGGAGGTTCTATGTGAATCAATGGTGGAATTTGATTCACTTGCTGAGAATGGGTTTGAATTTCGCTCCATTATAGGTGCTCAAGGATGGGTGAAGTATTTTGACAGACTTTTTGGACCAGTTTACCCCCTTCTTGTGAAAGAATTCTGGATCCATGCTTTTGTATACCCTAAGTTTATTTTATCTTCTGTTCTGGGCAAAGAGATAATCATAACAGAAGATCTGATTAGAAAACTCATTGGCTATGAGGAAACAGATGGAGTATCACACTTTCCAGCTGGGCGTGTTGATATGGATGAAGTATATGAAGAAGTGATGACTGCTGGACAAGCTTCTAATAAGTTCAAAGATCTGAAGCCTGACTACAAGATCTGGGCTAAGATTTTCATGGGATGCATTCATCACAGAAAGTCAACAAACTCTCCAGACTATGTCAATAATGAACAACTATACTTTATGTATTGCCTAAGTCAGAGCACCAAGGTAGATCTTCCATATATTCTTTTTATGCATCTATGGAATCATATAAATGCTTCTAGAGAATATGTGAAAGAAAAAGGTCAGAAGATCAGAACCTGGATTCCTTTTGGAAGGTTAATCTCAGATCTTCTAACAGAAAATGGACTTGTAACTGCTCTGTACGCTGCTGGAGTCATAGAGGAATCGGAATTTATTTTGGGAAAGCATCTGAATGCCAAAAGTCTTCAGAGACTAAAAATAGTGGAAGAACTCACAACAGCTCCCAAGAAGCTGAACATTTCTGAACTGAGTCAGAAGAGAACTCCTGTAGATGATTACCCTCTGTTCTATGCTGAAGAACCAAGGGAAATTGTTGTAAGATATATTGATGAGTGCAAGGCAAAAGGAAAGCCTATTCATGCAGATATTATAAAGAGAGCAAGACAACCATTGCCTGTTGTAGAAGAAGAAGAACTACCAAGAAAGAGGACTCAACCAGAAGCAGAAGCTGCACCAGTTCAGAAGAAGCCCAAGATTGCTGAGAAGCCACAGAAGCTGCTAAAGAGGAAAGAATCTGGAGACACGCCTTCTGTTCCTGCTAAACGCATCAAAATCAAAGGTACTAAAACTTCTGTATCTTCTGCAAATCCTATTGTTATAAATGATTCAAATGTTAAGTCTATTCCAAAACCACCCTCTACACAAACTCAATCTGTTACTGCTCCACCTCATGTTTCTATTCCATCTCCTCAAAAATCTTCTAATCCAATTTCCATCTCACCTGTAAAACAATCCTTTGTACCTAAACCATCAACAACAAAACCACCAATTCAAACTCCACAACCAGAAGTTCCAACCAAACAATATGTACCACAAAAACAACCATCAGAAAAACAACCCACAGAACAACAACAAACAACAAAACCATCTGCACAACAAAAGCCATCTGAACAACAACACCAACCTCAAGAAAAACAACCACAAAAATCATCTGAACCTCTACCAGAAAAAGACTCTGAACATCAACCACAAAAATCATCTGAACCTCAAACACAACAACAAGGGAAACAACCACAATCATATAATCCTCCATCCAAAACATCTGAACCCACTGAATCTGTACAAGTTACTTCTGAACCAATCACATCAGAACCACCTACATTTGAACCCTCATCTTATCCCTCTGAAAATCCCTCAGAATCAATCAACCCATCTGGAACCAACATCCCTGAGACAGAAGTTCTTGATGTTACACCTCTGAAAACTGTTTTTCAAGTGTCTTCTACTTCTTGCACACCAACCACTTCATCAAATTCCTCAGAATATGACATTCACCCAGATTTTCTAATCTCCCCTTCTCACAGAGATTCTGAGGTAAACCAACCAGAACCCCTTGTATCTTCCAAAGTTCCTATTCCAGATCCTACTCCCACACCTAATCCAGCATCTGAAATCCTCATTCCAAATCCTAACCCAACATCTACCCCAAGAACATCTATTTCATGTGCACAATTCTCATATCTTTTTCACAATCTTGCCTATGGCTTCAAACTCAAAGATTTCTATGACAGAGTTGAACCATCTGACCCTATCACTCCCTTGAAACCCAAACTTACAATCACCCTACCATATGTGCTTCTCACCTATATTCAATCAATGTCAGATGTAGGTTCATTAGCAACAATATCATATTCTGCTAAATCTGCAAAAGCTGTTACTTCAGCTATACATGTTTCTTCTGTTAAACCTACTGCTTCTGATGAACCTGCAAAATCTGCTTTCCAACCTTACTCCAATAAACCCTTTGATATGGTTTCCTATCACACCAAAGCAAAACCAAATCTGTTAAATGCTTTAAACAGATCCAAACCTGACAAATCCCCTAAAATTCCTTTCATACCATACTACCCTCCTCCTCTGATTTCCATTCAGAAATCCATTTTTCCACCTACTCCCCAACCAAAACCAATAACATTGGAGACTCTGTTACATCCCAAACCTAGACTTAATGTTGATCATTTATTTACATGCTTTTTGCAAGAAATACAGATGTATTTAGATACTGTACAGAAGAAGTGTTTAGAAACAATGGATGCAACAGAATCTGATGTCATCTGGAATGGATTCATCAACAGATTCAACACTGTAGCATCAAATCTGAAGAACATATGTTTTGATGATGCGAAGCTCAGATTTGCTGAAGCTGCAAGAAGTCTGTTCTGGACTGTCAAGAGATCTGGACCATTACTTCTTACAGATGCTCCTCCATCATCAGAAGAAACTACTGAATCTGCATCTGTAGACAACCCTTTGGCCATGACTCTGGTAGAACTTCCTTCTGGCTCTAATGCACCAAGCTCTATAGACCCTATGGAAATTGACTCTGTTCAAGCTCCAGAAAATGTTCAACCTTCTTCATCTGAAATTAAGAAAGAACATCCATATTTTGAGGATAAAATTGCTGCTTTGGAAGCTGGTCAATCAGAAATCAAGTCTTGGATGGCCAAACAGGATAAAAAGTCTGAAGACATGACTGAGTGGATGTCAAAACAGGATCAGAAGAATGAAACAATGGCTAAGTGGATGTCAAAGCAAGAACAGTCCTCCTCTGAGATCACGGATCTGTTGAAGATGCTTTTGTCAACACACTCTTAGTTTTTCATTTTTTTTTCATTCTGATGTTTTTGCATCTGATGTTTGCTTATGTATTTTTGAATATCTTATGATGCATGTACTCTTGCTCTGAACTAAATTGAATGAATGTTTCAAAGTTTTCTCCACATGCTTTATCTTCTTTACTGTTTTCCTTTTATTTGTCTTTTTAAAGTTTTTACTTTTTGCTTATGACAAAAAAGGGGGAGAAAATATAGATCTGAACTGTTTAATTAAACTTCACCAGAACGAAACTTCAGACATATCTATTTTATCTAACATTAAATCTAAGTATTTCAGAACATTTGATAAGTACACTCTGTAAAAGAAACTCTGAGACTCTCAGATCATTTGACAATTATCAAACTCTGACTCTGAAATTTGCAAGACACTCTGACTCTCATATGTTAAAATAACAATCAAGATCTAACTCTGAAAATTACTCAAGACAAAAGGGAAGTTTCTATTCCTTATTTGTATTTAATTCAGGGGGAGATTCATCATCTCAGGGGGAGTTATAATTATTATATTTTCAATTAAACAAAATTTCTGATGTTTTTGTCATCATCAAAAAGGGGGAGATTGTTAGAACACAGATTGGTTCTTAATAATATCTCTATGTATTGATGATAACTATTATGAAATTTTGTAATTAAGAATTATATACTCTAAAATTCGCTTGAGAGTTTTTACTGCAGATAGTAGAGGAATTAACACTCTAGAAGCAAATCAGAATTGAACATAAGAAATTTGCTAGACTCTGAAGCGCCAGATGCATCCATTAGAAGATTCTGATTGCTGCCAACAGAAGATCCTGAGCGTAGCCTCCAGAAGATTCTGAAGCAGAAGCTCCAGAAGGATCTGAAGCAGAAGCTCCAGAAGAATCTGAAGCAAGTCAGAAGCATCTGAACCAAAGAAGAATTCTGTATGAAGAGTTTTTCAAAGCATTGTTTCCACAAAAGATACTGAAAGTACTAAAGCTGCCAGTACTGAAGATCTGTCTCAAATATGCTCTGATCTTAAACACGCTAAAAGCACACCTGCTGTAGAAGACTCTGAATCAGCAAAACTCTGATCATCATCAGAAGGCTCTGATCTAATTAGACTCTGATGAATTTGCTGAAAACTGAAGAAGAATTATTCAAAGTTTATATCTGTTGGAATGATCCAAACGACTCTTTCCTTATTTATGCTAGACACAAGAACACAGACAAAAAGGATTTATCTGTGCTTTCTTCTTCTAGGAAAGGTCACTTGATGTGAAGACAAAAAAGGCTCAGACCTTTTGGACATTCTTCTCAACGTGAAGCTCACCTTGGATCAGCTGCCTATAAAAGCAAGACTTCACCAATTTCTTCAGTTGACGTTTTATCCAAAAAAGAAATCAATATTCAAGCTCTCATACTATTCATATTCTTTCTAAGAATTAATTTCTTTGTTCTAAATAGTTAAGTGAAAAATCACAGTTGTGATAAAGCTTTATAGAAGCAATCTTAAACACTTGTATTTGTATTACATTTGATTGTAAACCTTAAGAAGATCCAGTTAGGATCAGTAGTTCTTGAGAAGACTTTGAACAGTTGTTCTTAGTGCTTACTATTGTAATCAGTTGATTAAATAGTGGATTAAGTCCTTGATTGATAAAGGCAAATCACTCTAGGAAGGGTGGAGTGGAGTAGTTGAGTTCAACCAACCAGGATAAAAATACTTGAGTTTTATTTCTAAGTTTTAATCTTCATACTTATTCAACCCCCCTTCTAAGTATTATCTCACCTTCACAGGGGTGGATGATGCCCTTTGCTTCCCTCTCACTTGGACAAAGAATCTAGTGGTGATCATCGGGTTTAACTTTGACTACCTCACACCTGATGAGAGGGAGGTTGTTTAGCTTTTCGATGAATTAAAAGTTATGCATTCGCATATCATGTTAATATTATACTAAGAGAAGGACAGCGAGATTGACAAATACTTAAGTGAGTTCAAGATCACAGTGACCCCCTATTTTAGAATTATTTATTATTGAGGACACTTATGTTTTACTTGTATCTTTTTGTAGAGAAAATGCCATTCATCTCTCTAGGTGAAAGGAAAGAGTGCATGAGCAAAAAGAACTTAAATTAGTAGAAGCAATAGACTAATAGTCCAAAGAGTCTCCTAGACGAATCGAAACAAATGAAGGTGTGAGAAAACAAAATAAAGGGGTGTTTGAATTGGGTTTTCAAAAATGAAATCTTTTTGTGAAACACAAACAAAGATCACAGAGATACTAATAAGAGAGAAAGATACACGATATATCCTGGTTCACTTAAAAACTATCAAGCTAATCCAGTCCACCCACCAAGGTAATTTCGCATTATACACAAGGACTTAATCCACTATAATCAACTGATTACAATTTGCACTAGAAACTGCTGGTGACTAACAACAAAGACTAATTGTCTCTTCTTAAGGATTCCAACCTAACTGGTCCCTTAAGGAATTATAAACAATTGTTTGAAAAAATAAATGTTTACAATGAATTGCTTATACACAAGCAGATATAAACACTATAAATATCACAAATGACTTAAAGAAAATTTGCACAATATGAATATTATTCTTGCGTTGAGTTTTAGTTCTTTACTACTATTCTTGTTGCATATATTTTCTTCAAGTGGTCAATTCCTTATATAGCCAATAAAAGATCCGTTCAAGGGCACATCAGGAATATCATTGAGTGAGCTGGCGACTTGAAAGAATTTCGTTACGCATGGATGAGAATCGTACACAAAAGTTGTCTTTTGTACCACTAAATCAGGATAGTGGAATGGTAGTGGAATGGAACGTTTTGATACGTACTATGTACTACTTTCCATCGTAAACTTTTGATCTTATCTTCTGTACATTAGAGGCTTCTGAATAGAGATGATTAAAGCATGCGTACAAGAGTTGATCATTGGGTCTTCAGAGTCTTCAGGACTTGTTCATCAGAACCTTGTCTTTAGAACTTTTAGCCTCAGTCTTCAGAACCCTTCTTCAGAAATTTAAGTCTTCAGAACTTTGTTCAATAGAACTTTGTCTTCATAACTTTTAGCACTCAATCTCTCAGAGGAAGAATCCAAGAGAACATTGCAGTAGCAACATATTGTCTTCTTAGAAGCAGATTTTCTTCTTTGGCGCAGAAGCAACTTTTGGTCAAACTATATTTTCATTTTAGTCTCAATCCGAGTCAGAGCCTGTTTGTTAATCCTTCAAAAAACAAATTTTAAAGTACCAAAATTGTTCTCACACAAATACTACTTTGTTATTATCAAAACTTAGAGATAATGAGCATAACCAAATCTTGTTCTAACAATCTCCCCCTTTTTGATAATGATAAAATAATGTATTTTGATGAAACAATTTCTTACAAAAATAATCAAAAAGAAGTGACATATATAAGTTTAGAAATAAATTCCCTTTATCAAGCTCCCCCTGAATCTAAGACTTAAAAATCTTATCAGATTTGGGATACCAGAGCTTAATTATAAAGATCTTATCAGATTCAGAATAACAGAGCCTAATTATATACCAGAGCCTGATTGGTCTTATTCGATCTAGAATAAGATTCTAAGATGGTTCAAATATGATTCTTATCATATACATCAGATAATCATGTTTACCAGATTTTCAATATCGTTCCTGAAAAGAAATTCTAAGAAGAAATTGTGTGCGAATATAATGTTAGAATGTTAGAATTGTGATTCAGGGAACAAGATATATTTATCAAAATAATTTTTCCAATTAATACTCCCCCTTTTTGTCATAATCAAAAATTTAATTACCACAAAAGGAAAAAAAAGAGGTAGCCTAGATAATGTCTAAGGTTGAGGAGGAGGGAGCCTTTGAAGGATCTGAGCGAGCGCATTTTGAATGCTGAATGCGACTTCATCTTGTTTATCCATTCTTGTTCTGAATAACTCTTGCTCTTTCTGAATGCTAGTCAGAGTCTTTAACACTAGATCAGAGGTAGAGTTTTTAGGAAGATTTCATAGTTTCCTCTTGATTCTTCAGTTCAGCTTCTCTCTCAGCTAAATCTTGAGCTTCCTTAGCTTTCCTTTCAGCTTCCCTTCAAGAGCTTCCTTATCTAGTCTTTCAGCAGCTAGCTTTTCTTCAATTTTCCTCTTGCCTTCCAAGCTATCTTTTGCTTGCTGGATAAAGTATTCTTTTGTATGAACATAGAGATTTTTGATCTTCTGGAACTCCACTGACATCCATCGATTGAATCGATTCTAAGGAGCACCCATAGCAGAAGGGTTATCGCTGGAACTGGATTCATCAGTAAGTTTCTTGAATCTCCTAACTACATTATCTTTAAAAACATAAATGAATTCATCAAGGTTAGGAGGGGGAAGGTCAGAAAGTTGATTTTTAGGGATTTGTTGGGTTTCTTCATTTTCAGGATTTAATTTTAGTGAAGAAGGTTCAAAATTTTCTTATATGGTTCCTGCGTTTATTTGTGGAGAGGTTGATAATGTGGGTGATTGAGGGTTGTTTGTTTGAATAGGTTCAGTAGAAGGTTCTTCAGAAGTGGGTTGAGTGATTAGAGGTAGGGAAACGGTGAGAGTTGGTTGTACAAATATGGTGGGAATTGAAGTGGTTTGAGATATTTGTGGTAGAAGTTGTGTAGAAGGTGGTTCAGAAATTGTAATTATCTGAGATAATGGTGATGGTTCAGAAATAGGGATGGGTGAAGTTGTCACTATTGTTGAAAAAAATGGTGGTATTGAAAGTAGTGGAGGCCGTGTTGAATGTAGTGGAGGTGGTGTTGAAAATAGTGGAGGTGGTGTTGAAAGAGATGAAGATACATTTCTATCAGAAAGAGCAGATGTAGTTACAGAAGAATTAGAAGACTTGTATGTTTTGGATAGGATGCTAGTGAAATATTTTGTGTTCTAGCTTCGCCCAAACCTTTCTTCTGCTTCTTAGCATTTTTCATCTGAGGAGTCTTGTTGTGGGGTCTTTTCTTCTTCATCAGATCATGGGGGTTTTATGGTAGATCTTCAATATTGAATCCATATAGATTATATCCTTCATCTTCTCACATCTTTATGTATTCCTCTATAGCTTCTGGATTTTCAAGCTTGGTGAACACCAGAAATCCACTTATAATCATTCTTTTGATTTCATTAATAATATGCATCCTCTTTAGATTTTTTCCATTCAGAGGTGTCCTAGTTATAATGTCCAACTCTTCTTTGAAATTTAAGTTAGCTAGATGGTCAACCATTCCACTTTGAATCAGAATATCTGAGGTTAGTCTTCTAAGAGGAATGTAGTTTCTAGGATTCTTTGAATCATTTCTGGTTTCCCTTATAGAATCTCTGAGATATGTGAATAGAATGGAAGGAAGGCAAATATTTTTACCGTTCATCAGATAATATAACATGTATTTCTGATTAGTATTGATGAAGTCGGATGAACTAGAAGTAGGTCTATGGTAAATGCAACCTAGAATGATTTTGAGCCAGACTCTAAGTTCCTTAGATAAATCCTGACTCTTGAAGGGAGGTTTATGATCAGTGGTTTTTATACGTTATTTTACCATTAGTTTTGGTTAATCTTCTTATATGTTTAGTTGCATTTTATTTCCCTTTATCGCATTTTATACGTTGGTTTGGTATTTTCATTGTTTTTAGGTTCAGCTAAGCAATCAAAAGAACCAGAGCAAAAACCAGGAAAAACAACAGGATTTCGAAAGAGTTTTTAAAGGGAAACAGTGGCCTAACACGGCCACCCGTGTTAGGAGGATGCCAAGAGAATGAAAGTTGAGTGTTAGACAGTGGGATGACACGAGTGCCCGTGTCACCTGACACGGCCCATGTTGGCTGAAGCGATTCATCTTCCAATTTTCTTGTTTTTGTGACTTTTGTGATCCCTAAGGGTATTTTGGGTATTTTCCTATTACTGTGTTGGACCTGGGAGTATTTAAGACGTATTTTGAGAAGGAAAAATGGACTTTTTGGCCAAGAAGAATTACACGATCAAGATTGGAGAGATCAAGGTGATTGGGGAACTGAAGGTTTTCATGAGCGGAAGCAATTTAAGATCAAAGAATCCTATTATCTTATAATGTCTAGTTTTTACTTTGTATTTTCTTAGAATAATATGAGTAGATAAACCCCTTAATGTTAGGGGGTGTCCCTGATTTGAATCTGTAATGACTCTGATACTAGTATTACAATAACAATTCCTTTATTTTCACATTTGATTTGATCTCTAGCTATTCTTAATGCTTTCCCTGTCAGACCAACAAGGTTTGATTTTCGATTAATGATTAGGCTGGACCATCGTTGTTAATGTTTTGCTTTGGATCATTCTGTAGTAGATATCACCAAGGACTAGGGATACCCTATAGGAATCAAAATATTCTTGATAATTGATTGATTAATTTCATTTATAATTCTCTATGGACATAGGAATTAGAGTGGATGGTTAAAGGTTTTCTCACTAAGGACATAGGAGTAAACATTCTAAAGAATTGGTAATTAATTAGTAATAATAAGTTGTTGCAGTATTAATTCTGAGTTGTTCCTGAGTCGGATCACACACCTCCCCTAGCATGTTACTGATATCTGTTAAAACCACTAAGTCACTTTCCCTCTTTTACTTGCAAATATTTTTATAATTAAACCAAACAATTTTAGAAAAACCCCAAGTGCTTTCGTTCAACTGAATTATTATAGAGCTTGTATTTCCTACGCAGTCCTCGAGATCGATATTCGGTGAATTTCCCTCGTACTACTACATTGGAAAAATAGTACACTTGCTATTTTTCTAATCAAGTTTTTAGCATCGTTGCCAGGAACTGCCGAAATATAAGTTAATTATAATTAAATTGAAATTTTGTTGCTCTGTGACCAAAATTTTATTTTCAGTTTTTTTATTATTATTATATTTGTTTGCATTCTGTTACTACTAATTTGCGTCTAACATTTTTATGCGAGGAGAATCCTTATCTAATTTTTCTTTTGACGCAGAGATCTAAAGAACTCTACACACAAGGTGCAGACAAGCAAGACTGATAGGTTCAGAAGCAGAACCTTCAGCACCAGCACCAGAAGAAGAAAGAGTCTATGTTCATTCAGAGCATTCTGACTCAGGTTTAGACTCAGATAGAGATACTGTGACTATGGTTGGAGTTCCACCAGCAGAGAGACTACTTGGTGATTACGATGGGGCTAATGCATCGGCTGGTAGGTTAACAATTGTAAACCAACCGGTGAATGTGAAAAATTTCCAGTTGCATCCGAGCACTATCACCCAACTTGAGAGGAAACCTTTCACCGGAAAGGTTAATGAAGATGCCAACAAATATCTGCAAAGATTTCTGACTATGAGCACTACTCTCAAGATAGATGAGCACACTGATGAAGCAAAGAAGTTAAGAATGTTTCCGTTCACTCTCTCTGAAGATGCTGAAGAGTGGTTTTACTCGTTACCTGCAGGAAGTATTGCTACTTGGGAATAGATGGAGAATGCCTTTCTTAATGAGTATTTTCCCGCCTCTATGTATATTCGTAAAAGATATGATATCATAAATTTTAAACAGAAGGAGGGAGAATTATTGGGCAATGCGTATAAAAGTTTCAGACGATTATTGGTTGCATGTCCTACTCATAATATGGATCAAACTGAATAGATGTAGATGTTTGTGAATGGTATCAAGATGAAGACTAAGCAACTAATTGATACAGCAGCTGGTGGCTCATCAAACTTTATAACAGCCACTGGTATTAAGAAGATCATTGAAGTCATTGCTGCAACTGAGCATTTGGAACTATAAGACCGTAGTGTGAGTAAACCAGAAAGAATGATTGATTTAAAGATGGCTACTCAAGTTGTGAAAATGGAAGATCAAATCAATGCTGAAGTAGAAAGAAGGCTTAAAGCAATGAATGTAAGTACTTAAACTGTGGCTCAAGTTCAACCTGTCCAAGCTGTAAGCTGTGAGATTTGCAGTGGACCTTATATTATTACACATTGCGTTACGACGACTAAACAAATTGAAGAGATAAAGTTTTTGAAGTAGAATAATCCCTATTCTCAGACTTATAATCCAGGGTGGAAGAATCATCCTAACTTCTCCTGAAAAGATCAGAATCAACCTCAATATTAACAACAACAACAGGCTCCTCAGAAAGCAGAATGGGAAATATCTATTGAAAAGATGGAAGCTCACAATATTCAATTCCAAGAAGAGACACAGAATAATTAGAGGAACACCACAGCTGCTATAAAAAATCTTGAGGTTCAAATTGGACAAATAGCCCAACAACTCTCCACACATACTCAAGGAACCCTCTCGAGTGCGACAGTACCGAATCCAAAAAATCATGAGAATGTTAATATTGTCACAACAAGAAGTCAGAGAGTCGTGGAAGAAGAGGAAGAAAAAGAAACAAATGATTATCAGTGTATAGAGGTTGAGCTTAGAGTGATAGAAAACGGGAAAGAATCGTAAAAAGTTGTACCACCTGCAAAGCCCACTGAAGAGAAAAAGAAAGAGGAGGTTAAACCAAAAATCAGGCTACCTTACCCTCAAAGAGTTATAAAGAAGGATCAGAAGGAGAAAGACTTTAAAAATTTCAGCACGATGTTCAAAAAGTTAGAAATCAATTTTTCGTTCTTTGAAGCACTCGAGAAAATGCCTTTGTACAAGAACTTCATGAAAGAGGTAATGGGAAGAAAGCGAGCAATGGGTCAGGAGCAAAAAAATTTAACTGAGCGGTGTAGTGAAATATCACAAGGAAGGAGAATCCCCATCAAGCAGAAAGACCCTGACCCTATAGCAATTCCTTGTACTATAAAAGGTAGAACTTTCAAGAAGGTCCTTATTGATTCAGGTGCTAGTGTGAGTCTCATGCCTTTATCTATTTTCAAAAAGCTAGGTATTGGAAAAATGAGAGATATGAGAACAAACTTGAAGTTTGTCGACCACGCGACTAAGAGGTCATATGGGCTAGCAGAGGATGTAATGGTGACGATTGATAACTTTACCTTCCTGGTTGATTTTGAGATTATGGATATTCTAGAAGATGAAGAGACTTCCTATTTATTGTGAATTTTAGTAAACAACCGCTGATCTATCAATTTAGGGTAAAATTGAGTAACTTGCAGGATCAGCCATACTAAATCCTAGGACATGTGCTAAGTATGTAAAAAGACCCTAATCTGAACTCCACGTTCGACTATGAAATCTTTGTAAAGTAAAAGTGACTTGAAGATTAAAGGCAATATGTAAAAGTGCAATAATTTGAAGTAAATGTCGAAAGTAAATGCAGTAGTGTAAATGACTTTAAAAGTAAATGACTTTGAAAGTAAATGGCTTTGAAAATAAAGGTGCAAAAGACCCTAATCTGAACTCCACGTTCGACTATGAGATCTTTGAAAGTAAATGTGTAAAAACGTTAAATTTGTAGGTGAAAGTAAAATGCAAAAGGTTAAATAGCATGAAACGTAACTGAAGATAAAGTTGCAAAAGGGCTTGAAAAGGCAGTTTAAATGTAAAGGATGAAGGTTAAACTGCAGAATAAGTAACAGTGCATAAATGGTAAAGACAAGTAAATTGCATTAATGAAAAGGAGTTGGTGTTGTATCACGTACATTCTTGCTAACTCGTTTCTCTACACACGGGTACTTTGAGTGATTTGGAGTGACTAGTACAAGATGAATGAACACCCTTATTATATAAAAATAACAACGATTTATAATGCTAGTAAGTAACTACTACATGACGGTTATGGCTTCACAATGTGTCCTTTTGGCGCTTTTTTACAACTTCAACTGCTCCCACGTTCGCCCACTATTAATTTGAAACTTAGACACTAAGAATTCCCTCCATCCTTCATGGTAACTGCCCTGCGTTCCTTCTAGCATGATATTGGTCAAAAACTTCTCCAATACTTAGCATTTTTGTATAAATCCTGTCAACCTCTCTTCGCCTCAGGTTTCCTCAAAGTTGTGTCGAAACCTTCATATGTTTTTTGAATAACATTCTGACTTAGGATAATTTTGATTTTGCTGGCATAAAAAATGAGAGCTAACAAATTTCCCCCAAGAAATGTCCTTTCGCCAGCCTTAGTAGGAAGGTCATTTTTCAAACCATTTCGACGCGTGTGAATTTGCATGGCCTTGACTGAATAATCCACTACTTATTTCGTGGATAACTGTCACACCCTAATTTTTGACCGCGAGACCCTACCTCTTTTTGCGTTCTCACGTTGTTATTTGAATTTACTTTAATATTTAATATTTATGCGACTAACCAATTTGTGCAGACGCAGTAATATCGAGTGGAGATAGAGTTTATTTTCACGATCAATCATCCACGCGTATTTATTCTATTTTCAACCGTTTTGTTTGTTTTATTTTTTGTGAAGCTAGGTTTGTGGCTGTAAGCCAAGGAAGTTATAAAGGCTTTAGGTGTACTCCTTATCTCCTGCAAGTTGTGCTAAAGCATTATGAAATCACAAACTTTCATCATTATGACATCTTAATCAGTACAAAGCAAATACTCTTCAAATTGCTCAGAGACTTCCCCAAGAAGGATTAGGATCTCCTGTGCATTGGACTTCAAGGATACTGATTGTTGGACTGGCAGAACTTGGTGGCATGGGTGAGAGGTCAATATTCGTTAACACATTGAAGTTGGATAAAAAACATCTAGAATAAGGACTGGGCAAGGAAATCGTTTTTTTAATAAAAGACCCACAAGCATACTGAGATGACAAACAAAGGAGGATTTCCAACTTCGTTTAAACACATTCCAAGATTTAAACTCAAAGTTTATGGAGGATCAAATTATGGAAATACACAAAATGGAATCCATCATAAGGCTAACCTGAAGTTTGTATACTTTGCTATTCAATTCAGGAAGGTGTTACAAGTACCGCCTACTCAAAATGCAAAAATATAAGTTATGCAACATTGCAAAAGGCTGCTCTATTACTAAAAACTTCGTATTAGTATTATTATTGATAAAATCATTTATGCTACACTAACATTATTGGACTGTGTAAACCGAAACATTTAAAACCACGACAACTTCCACAGCAACAGTCCTAACCACAGGCCTCACAGCAGCGGCTAATGTCGCAGATTCACAATCAGCCTACACAGATGCAACAGCAAATGGGTCAGCAGCAACCAGGTTCTTCGCAACGAGATACACGGCAGAAACTACAAGCATCAGGGTCTTTACACCAACAGCAAAGTGCTCTTGATCAGCAAAACAATTATATCAATCCCAAAGAGCTCTTCCTGAAGCATCCACAACTTCGTTGGATTCTACAATTCAGATTGAACAACTAAGTGAGGATAATTGGCAAGAAGAATTATTCCAAAAGTTGCAAACCATGAAAGCTAATTACTTGGCAGAGCTGAATGAGATATTCTAAAGGCTGCTATGAGACTTCAGCAGCATGACTACTCCTTAATTTCAGCAAAAGTCAAGTGGTGGCGGTGGCGCTGATTTGCCTTCTCCAGATTCAATTGCAAGTGATGATAATAGTCTTTCAAATCCAATATCTCCTTGTGTCGTTCATATCCTGAGCATGCCATGCCAACCTTGAAGGCCCTCGCGTATTAACCCGTTTCATGTGTACACCTATGACAAACAATAACAAATCAGTTAGAACACAAAGTAGAGACTCCCATCCAGGTGCATTAACATGCATTCGCTACACATTAACGATGGTCATGGCAGCAAGTTCAAAAGTAACCGTCAAAAATGCATTCAGGCAAAAATGATGTTTCTATTTACATGGCTCATAAGTCTGGCGGTGTACCATATGTACTGAAGTTTTTTTCAACTACGGAAGCTGGTATAGTTATCAGAAATATGGACATTTCCAGTGGAGAGGTTACATTGACGTTAAGCAAGGAGTTGCTTTCGAAAAGCAAAAGTTCATCAAAGTCTTCTTCCAACCCCAACAATGTTGTAGGGTCAGAAGATGATTCTGTGCATAACAGGAAGCTATCCAAGAAGCAGCAAAGACCCACGGCCTTCTCCAAATACAACTTTATGTCTCCTAAAAAGCCAATTGTACCTGTTAGGGGGTGAAACTAAAATCAAGCTAGGAGTAACTCAGTGCAACAACTAAAGCTACTTCTCTAAGAAGGAAAAGGTGGTTCTTAGAGAAGAAATTTTTGTTGTCGCAAAGTCACAATCAAATGATGGCGAGATCATCATGAGGACCTGCAATGTCTCAGCTCCGGAGATGACAATAGTACTTTTCGACATGGTTGGTTCACCAGTGTATCATGGAAGCTCACAATCATCACATATGTTTGCAAACCGCATTTCGAATACGGGGATGACAGTACATGTTGAACTTGGAGAGTTAAATCTCCACATGGCTGACGAATATCAAGAGTTCTTGAAAGAAAGTGTTTTTTGGTGAGGAATCAGATTGTGGCTCCATTATGCACATTGCATCATCATGGCAAGAGTTTGTTCAATATCTCACTCCGGCTCCCCAAGCATCATCACCAAGTACATGAAAAAAGAGAAAACAGTGTTAGAGGCATATCCAACTTGAGCCAGAAGACAAGAATAAAGAACAAACTGCTAACACACAAAGACCAAGGGATCACGGCTATACCAACAACCAATTTCCTCTTATCATTGCCGGTCAAAATCCACGAGATAGCATATCACACATCCAGCCCCTTATTCGCAAGAGATAAATTTAGGTTGATACTCATTGTTATTACCAGCATCTTTATGTAGACGTTCATCAAAGAATATCAGGAAAGGATGAGGCTCACTGTGATAACGTATCATCAGATATGTCAAGGAGTCGAGTTGCTGTTCCTAGAGGCGCAACTGATCCACCAATTCTATTACCATAAACTACTCTGGGTTGTTCATCTCCCCTGGCCCAAATCCTTCGCTATCCACACCTGTCAAGTTGCCAAATCCAAGTTAGTAATTCGTTGAGGAATATAATGGTTAAAGAAAAAAGATTCAATTCAAGACAGCTAGCAGATTTTCGTTTATCTCGGAGCAATGAATATAGACAATCAAAGCATTAAACGTAATTGACACAAATCACACAGAAAAGGATTTCCATCAACAGGCATTAAATGAAATCATATGAAAAAGGAAGTTTTTCAAATCTTGTCCAGCACCAAAACGGAAGGTCCAAATCAAGCATTCAAGACATTTTAATCAGAGTTTAATCCGAAGATCTCCCTTGAAGCCTATAAAAAGGAGGGAGTTGAGACGAGAAAAAGACAGAATCCGTAATAACCACAAAAATCCTAAATCCATAAACCCTAGAGATTGAAGGAAGAAACTTATCTCTTCCACTGTTCGAAATCATTGGAGCTGCCATCAACCGCCGCCGCCCCCAACTTTCGGTAAACCTTTGATTCATATCAAAATTATTGAACTCTTGACGTTTTGTTCTGTGTCTTCAGGTTCAAAATGGAGGAAACGATGAAGAATCGAATGAGATTGAAACAAGGAGAATGATGAATCGGAATTGGAAGGAGAGAGAAAAGGTCGAGCGTTGACTTGGGAATTTAGGGTTCTTGCGTTTTTGCTTTCTCTGTAAATTTACTTCTTTTGTATTTTGTACACGTACACATAGCACTTACCACACACCTATAAACATGCACCCTCACCGAACACAACTCGTTAACCCTTAATTAACTTATTTTGTTTTACATGAAAATTAAAAACCTTTTATTTAACCCAAATTACTATATTTTATAAATTAATCAATCTAACCAAAATATATATGGCTAATATTTCTTAATCAATCTTTTATTTATTTGTTATTTATTCAACTTTTGATATATTAAGAATTTGACTCTTTATCAAAATAATGAAATTTTCCTTTTACAAATTTTATCATCTAATTAATTCAAATATTTTATCAATAAGTTAATTGTTACTTTTTTCTTAAAACCAAATCAAAACCCATCCTTTTATAAAATAATTATTGAAACCTTTTTCTATTTAAATCAAATAAGTCAACTTCTTTTCAAACCAAACAGTACAACCCTTTTTAAATCGACTTCATCAAATCAACCTTTATTAAAATAAATAAGTAATCAAGTCACCTTTCGATAATCCCCTACTACTCCTTAAAATCAATCTTTTTTAGAAAATTATTCAATGTCGTCTAAAACAATTGCGCACGTCTACACCTCACATTTACATTCACATCACTTGCACTCACTCAGCGCTTTCATGCGTTTGTGTATGGATTTATTTATCTACCTATTTTTCTACAATCTATATTTTATCGCAATTTACATTCTCGCATCGTATAAATGTTCAAAGGAAAAACATGCGCATAACGTAAAAATTGTGCGTATGCATATCATTTGCATCATTTCTCCCACTTGATCCTTGATCCCATTCAAGTCGATCTTCTAAGTTAGATCCTACCCCATAGGAAGGACCTTTATCTTTACAACTTAGACAAACACATTCAACAACTCAATACAATTATTCAAACATTAGAGAAGTAGATGTTAATCATCTTAAGCGAGATAGAATCTCCACCCCACAACAATACAATCTCTTACACTTGTGGCGGTTAAATCTCCCTTAAAATGACAACTCATCTTTTCTCCTAAACTCAATCAACCAACTACCCTAATCCCGTAGGAACTTTGACCACAGTCAAAGAACTCCTCAAACCCTTTAGGGGAACTACAAATACTCTGATTCCACTCCCGTAAGGATATGTAGGCATAAGATGCGATATCTTGTCGATTATACTTAGAAATAAACCCCTAGGTCTTTTATCCCTTAAGCAGATAAACCTTAGCAAATAAACAAACATAAAACAAGAGGTTCCTGTAGAGTACTACAGAAACTTAGGATGCTAGCACCTTCCCTAAGTTTAACCAACCCCCCGAACCTATAACTCTCTAGCTTGCATTTGCATTGCATTGTGGGTATTTCGATCTTTATCCCTTCCTTTGGACAAATCAAAGTTCGGTTGCAAAATGAATTAAATATTAAAACTAATCAATAGTTTGGTATCCGATTTTCACCGCGACAGAAATGACGACTTCACTGGGGAAGCCTTAGTGGGTTTCCCTAACTTGCTTTTATGTTTGTTTATATTTGCTTATATTTGCTTAATTGTTTACTTGTATACTTGTTTGTTGCCTTTGGAATGGTACTCTTGAATGGTGAGACAAAGTCCTACACCCGGACTTGAGTGAACTTAAGATAGGATAGTGATATGTTCGACGAGGCTTATAGGGGGTGTAATCCCGACCAAGCTGACTTGAAAATCACGCTCAAATTGAGGCCCTCTCGAAAGTTGTATTGTTGAATGAGTTCTTAATCGTGAAAACATGCACTATATTCGATATTGGAGCCTATGATATTGAGGACCGTAGTTACCTTAACCCCACTTTGGCCTTTATTAGGATGTAGTGCGGGGCTATGAGGGGGTACCCCCGAAATAGTGCTACGCGATGCTACACTCAAAAGAGGTTCTCTTGAGAATATTATTAACCACCAAGTACTTGGGAAGTTGATAATATCCGAAAGATGGACTAATGACTTTGGGATCCTTCTTAGAACCTTGTTTTGCAGGTACAATCAACCTTTAGTCCGTGTCCTTTGGGAATGGGTATACCCTTTGGCTTCATGCTCGTTGCAAACCTAGGGTCCCCTTTGTTTGTTTACCTTTGTGCATCTATGTGCTTACTTGTGTTTGTTGCATTCATAAAGCATCATACCGCATTGGACTTCATGGAATTCACCTTTATTTATGAACATTGTAGGGCACTATGGATCCCAACAGAAGACACACTTTGAAATACACTTTTAAAAGTCCTAAATTGGGTGACCTAAGGAAGTTGGTAACCTTGATTGAAGACCAAAAGAAGTTCAAGAGTAAATTTGGGAAGCTGATATCTTTATTGAGTCGCCAAGTAGACGAAGGACTTCTTTCCACTTTATTGCAGTTTTATGATCCACTATATCACTGTTTCACATTCCCGGACTTCCAACTATTACCTACATTGGAAGAGTACTCCTTTTTGGTTGGTCTACCTATCCTAGAAGAATCTCCCTTCCCTTTCTTAGAGAGAGACCCAGAGAAAAGAGATATCGCTAAGGCTCTTTACCTAAAGGTATCCAATATCAAGGGAAACTTAATTAGTAAAGGTGGTATTTTTGGTTTGACTATAAATTTCTTAATCAGTAAAGCTATGTTTTATTCCGATTATACGAACAAGACTCCATTCGAGGAAATCTTTGCCTTACTTATTTATGGAGTGTTCCTGTTCCCAAGTTTCGAAGGGTTCGTCGACCTTAATGCGATTAAGGTCTTTTTGAAGAATAATCCCGGACCAACTCTTTTGGGGAATGCATATCATTTTGTACATCTCTGAAACTTCTATGGTGGAGGAATGACCACCTGTTGTGTGCCCTTACTCTACAAGTGGTTTATTTCGCACTTGCCTAAGTCTAGTTCTTTTTTGAATCTCTATAGAGGGCTTTGGTCTCCGAGAGTTATGGCGTTGACCCACTCAGACATTGATTGGTACAACCGAGCGTATGATGGGACTTTAATTATTGATGGTTGTGGGGATTTTGCTAATGTGACATTACTCAGTTTTAATGGAGGGATCAGTTACAATCCACTTTTAGCTCGTCGACAGTTGGGATATCCGTTGAAGGAACCACCTAATAGTGTTCAAGTGGAGAGCATTTTATTTAGGGATGACAAGGAACTTCGAGACAAGATTCTGGTATCATGGGATCATTTGCATAAGAAAGGGGAGAAAAGCCTTGGGAAACTTAATTGTGTGTCCTTGGAGCCATACCTTCAGTGGGTCAGAGAGAGAGCAATCAAATTGAAGATGCCCTATTCTCGTCAAGATCCTATATCTCCGAGAAGAGAGCCCACTTATGTCTTTATGTCCGAAGCTGAGAAGTTAGAGGTCGCTTTGAGGAAGTCGCAACATGAGTCAGAGTCATGGAAGAACAAGTATCAAGTAATGGTTGCAGAGAACGATGAACTTCAGAAACAGAAGGTTGAACTTCAGAAGCAGCTACAGTTGAAGGATGAAGAATTACTTCCCCACAAGAAGAGGAAAGTTCTAGAGGAATTATTTTCCTCCGACCCACAATGTACTACTGCAAAAATAAGGTGCTGGCAAAACAGAAGATTCGCCACCTTTCGTTATTTATCCCTCAGAACGGGAAAGGAAACGATCGGAAAAACCTAACGAAAAGGTAAAAGACAAGGTCATCACAACCAATGTCATGATTCGGGAGTCGGTTATGCAAGGGGAAGGTATTAGCGCCCCTCACGTCCATCGTACTCGATGGGATCCACGCTTGTTGGTTTGTCTTCGGGTGAAAAACAATCTAGCTACGGCTTCTAAATCTAAACGGAAAGAACTGACTCGATAGAGCATCGTACTCTATGCCTACGTATTCCCTCGTGCAATGGGAAAGTCAGAGTCAACGTAGTTCAACTAACTACGGGTTACGTGGTGGAGGTTGCTCGCCGAGATATCACATCTCGTGCCTACGTACTTTCACACGACGTGAAAGATCAGAGCAAACGTAGTTCGGGATACTACGGATAACCGGGGTGTTCTTGATCACGTAGGGGAGAGAGCAAGGATTGACGATACTAGCGTACACATTCTAGCAGTTAGGTGTATGCTGCTCGCTCGTCGGAGACTTAGGCGTTACCTGTTTGCGGTAGAATGGACGTAGTATGTTGGGTTTAAAGGTATGGGAACCTACGGGAACTAGAACTACGGTCTGGTTTCAATTGCGCTAGGGAAAGAGAAAGGGAACATTAGTCGTTAGCGGGAAAATCTCGATCGCACGGCAGCGAGAGAACAGAGAAGTTAGTTGTTAGTGTGCTCGCTAGGATATCGCATCCTATGCCTACATATTCTCGTCTGATACGAGAAATCAGAGCAGATGTAGTTCGGCTAACTACAGAAAATGGGGAAAAGGGAGCTCGCTAGGATCATCACAATCCTATGCCTACGTACTCTCGTCTGGTATGAAAGATCAGAGCAAACATAGTTCGGCGCACGCGGAAAACGAGTCTCGATTGCACAGGGGCAAGAGAAGGGGTCTCAATCGCATGAATGCGAGAGAAAAGGGTTTCGATCGCGCGGGGGCGAGAACAAAGAGGAAGCAGGCCTAACACGCCCAAACGAGAAGGAACTCGGGATACACACATAAGAACCTAAGGCGTAGGAGCGAATGCGTCGTATATCACCCAAAGGGTGCTAGACTAAACACTCTAGACAATTGAGGGGAGACCGCTCAATTGTCATTTCCCACGTATCTGAAGCTACGGCTCACAACACTCGACGGTTGCATGAAGACTTGAATGAGAAAGATGTAATCGAACAAAGCGGCTCTGTTGGGCCTCGACATGTGCGCAAGCTCCATTCCAATATTCTCCTCTCTGGATCCTTGATGATGACGTTTCGAATCAGAACCAATGTAACACTTAGACCATCCTGATTTGACTTATACGATAAATCAAACTCTAAGAGGTAGCGTATTGATATCCGTGTCAAAGACAAGATAGAGAAATGATATTGAAAATCATTCTCCAAGTGAATCATGTCACACGGCCAGCACAGAATAAAATCCAAAATAAAATCGGATAGCAGAAGAGAAATGAGGAGAGAAATCCAATAACAAACGGAAATAATACTCTACTCCTAAACTAGGCAATAAATCCTAATAGAATAAAATTCCTAAAAAAATTACGAGTAACTTGCATATGAAAAATAGAATGAGAATTCTATCCTATGCATAATATTCTATAATTTTTACAAAGAAAATAGAATGTAAAATCTACATACAATATTAAAAGAAATAATATCTAAGGAAAATAGGAAATTTTACGTAAAACTCTATAATCCTAAAAGAAAACGCTAATAGAATATACATTCTAGAATATAAAATCTATACTAAAAAAGATGTAATAATATTCTAAGCTATAATTCCTAAGAAGAAAAATAGAAAAAAAAAAACTACAATCTATTACAAACAAATGTCCAATAAAAAATCAAAAAATTAGAAAATAAAGGGAAGGGGGTATAACAACTAAACAGGGGGTAAAGCTAGAAAAACACAATTGGGCTTGACCCCACAATACATCAGCCAAAACAAACAAGGGAAACTGGGGGGTGCACGTAGTAACGGACGTGGAGTTAGAAAAATGTAAGCTGGGCCCAGCCCATCAAGAGACCCATCAGCCAAAAAAAGAAAAACAAGTGACAGGGGGTGAATATGGAAATGGACGGTGCAGTCAGAAGCTCGTTGGGCCCAAGGCCCAACATCCCAATCCAGTCCACAAAAACCCTTCCACCTTCTTCGTCCATTCTCCCAACTGAACCCTAGCTTCCTCTCCTTTCTTTCAAGCTCCGCCGCCGTTACCGTCTTCACCTTCTCACCATCCTTGGCTTCCTCCTCAAAATTCCTCTCAATGGAACCTTCTTCAATCAAAGCTTTAACTCACCCTCAACTCAACCTCAAAGACAACACTCAAACTTCCCTTTCTCCTACTTTGCTTGTCGTTGCTCTCTCCTATTTCCACTATCATCTGCATGCGTCGCCGGTGGATTACGAAACGAGCTGTTCGCTGGATTGATGGTGGTGAGCATCTCAAAGTGTGCGAAGGTTTCTTATTCATGGAGATTGTTGTACGAATTCTGGAAGACGTTTGAAGGTGATAGCTCGCGAAACCGACTAAGAGTCTTGGAGGTTTGTTTGTTGTAGAGTTCCAGATCGGGATCTTTGCGCTTAGATCTTGAAGTGATGGTGAAGATCTGGTGAAGATCGTGAACACTAATTGAAGATCTATGAAGGTTGATGAAGGTTTATGGAAATTTGAATAAAGTTATGGAAAACGTACGAACAAGTGATGAAGGTGATGATTGTTTAAATGCAATTTCCGGTGAAGAAACGAACGGAGCTCTTGATGAAAAATCTTGATGAATGGTTGGATGTAGGAGTTTATTGTTGAAGGTCGAGCGAAGGTTTTGATCGGTTTCCGGATAGA
This sequence comes from Lathyrus sativus, assembly GCA_963859935.3. Lineage (NCBI taxonomy): Eukaryota > Viridiplantae > Streptophyta > Magnoliopsida > Fabales > Fabaceae > Lathyrus > Lathyrus sativus. Next base: position 38,854 of record CAWUDS030003535.1, read on the forward strand.
TCTTTGATGAAGATCACACGAAGATGGTGAAGAACACGGTGAATCTGGGAATTTATAATGAATCTATGGCGGAGACGGTGGAGGTGAACGGATTTTGGAGAGGTTCGTATGAATGTTCTTGGTTTTGGATGACTCTTCATGATGAACTGGATGAAGGTGGTAGAAGGAAAATCTGGAAAAATGAAGGTTGGATGAGTTTTTCGGTGGGAAAGTGCAGTCCTCCGGCGACAGATTCGGTGGGTTTTGGCCGTGATAATTTCTCCGGCGAAAGTTCGCCGGTGTTTGCATGGCCGACGGTGAGGGAGAAGGCTGGGACGCGTGGCATGCTGGAGGGAAGTGAGAGGGTGAGTGGGACAGGTGGAGTCCATGCAGGGCGAAACGTGGCGCGTGTGGGGTCTGGTGGATAGTGATGTGCGTGAAGTGTGTGGTGGACCAGAGAGAGAGAAACGTGTGGCTCCTTTATATGCAGACATGTGGCAGCAAATGAATCAATGGGCCTTCAAAAGTTGGACACTTGGCCCACAATGGACAAAAAACCTGATAAAAACTGGCTCCACTAATTCAATTATTGATCACTAATGATGATTAAAATTTATTAAGGACTCAATTAAAACCCAATTAACTGTTAAACGAAAATGGTGATTAAAATCTAGACTACAATTAACTATCTAATTAAGACCAGTTAAACTAATTAACCCCCATTAGCCACTAAACTAACATCTAATTAATACTCCTAGATTAAACCTAGATTAATAAAATCTAATAAACTCTAATAAATGAAAACCTAATAAGATCTAATAAACTCTATTAATGTTCTAAAAATATAAAATGACTCTAACATTTAAAATTCTAATTAAAGATGATTAAAAATCCCATTAACATCTAATTAAAATCTATTAATTCTAAAAAGAATTAAACTAATCCAAACAGAAATTAAAATCTATTAATAAAACCTATTATATCTAAACAATTCAATTAATCTAAAAAGAATTAAATCTATTAATTTCCAAACAAATCAATTAATATCTAAAAAAGAATTAAACCTATTATATCTAAAACAAATTAAATCTAGAAATAAAACCTATGAAAAATAGAGAAAACTATTAATATTCTAGAAAAATAATTAACCTATTTAAAATCTATTCTAAAAATCTAAAAGAGAAGCTATTAAAACAATGTGATATTCTAATATCTAAAACTCAATTAACTTCTAAAGCAAATCATAAAAAACCTGAAATAATTTCTAAGCTAACCAATTAACCAACTAACCCTAAGAAAATGCTAATAATTCCATAAGGAACAAAAACATCAATTAAATCGGCGAGCCAAACTGCGAGAACGCAACGAGATAACCGGTAAAAATACGGACACTGAAATATCCTCAAAAACAATACCAAAAGCTAAAAACACCGAGAAGAGCACAGCTCCCAAAATAAATCCTCGTATTCGAACTGGCCTTAAATGCCTGAAACGCCAGGAAAAGGCTGTAATCCCGATAAAGTCAATCTGGTTGAAAAAAATGCAATGAAGGCGATATGCAAATGCAAAATGAAATGAGTTGAAACATAAGCCAAATAACGAGAAATGGTTGGTCAAATTTTGGGGTGCAACAGCTGCCCCTATTCAAGCGGCTTGGACCTGAAGGGTTGAAGAGCGAACGACTTTCAAACATTCAAAGGTATAAGACGGTTGAATACAAAAAGAACCCGAAAATTTTCCAACCTGCAGAAATAAACTGCAAAAACTGCTTGGGGAACAAATATCCAGAAAACTAAATACGGTTGTCACGGCAACAACTGATCAATCATCCAATAAAGAAACAGACTTTAGCACCAGTTACCTGTGTGACGCCACAGATAACAAACCCGAAGGTTGGATCAAAATGCACTTGATCCTCTCACGTCGTCTAACGATAGACAGGAAGAGAAATATACTCACATTGTCTAAAGATAGACGGAAAGACACCATCCTGAAGGAGAACAATATCCATACTCACATCGTCTAAAGATAGACGGAAAGACACCATCCCGCAGGAGAACAATATTCATACTCACATCGTCTAGAGATAGACGGAAAGACACCATCCCAAAGGTTCACATTGTCTAAAGATAGACAGAAAGAAAAACTTATCCGAAGAACCACATCGTCAGTGAGAACTAGTGGAAAGAAAACCATAGATGAACTTCAACACCACCCATCAAATTTTAGAATCCTTTTGTCTATAGGAGTTGATGGAAAGAACAATATCCTCAAAGGGGCCACATTATCAATAAGAATTGACAAGAAGAAAACCACCTTCAAAGAGCCATGTCGTCAATAAGAATCAACAACTAGGAAAACCGAACATTCTTCAAAGAGCTTCGACGTCAATAAGAATCAACGGTCAGGAAAAAACCCCTCTTGAAATGTCATCTCATCCAATAAGAAGAAAGAAAACCATATCTGAAAGATCGCCTTGAAACCTCACATTGTCTAAAGATAGACGGAGAGCACACCATACCCAAAACTCACATTGTCTAAAGATAGACGGAGAAAATTCCTGTTGGGGAAACGCATCGTCAATAAGAACTGACGGGAAGAAAACCTGCTCGGAGGTACACGTCGTCAATAGGAATTCACGGAAAGAAAAGTCTGTCGTCATCAGATGATTGATGGACAAAGCATAACCATTGTATGATCTGAAAATCAAATAAACCAAAGAGCTGTCTGAACAAAGCTGCTGGATAAATGCCCCTGAACTGATTGCAGAGTGATTCACGCTGCCACAGAAGGATGATAGAAAAACTGGCTTATGCTTCGCATGCATATGCGTATGTTTGAATTTTTCTATGGCGTAATGCTCCATATAAGATGGAATGCTACACATTTGACGATGAAATGCAAATATGATGATATATGCAAGATGCAAATGCAGGCTCGGGCTGCTGGAGAAAAGCTGGATATAATAGAACCGCTTCAGCAAAATAAATGCTAAAGACGAAGCCAACTCCGCTGGGGATAACCGGGTATCACAGAATTATCCCAGCAAAATAAATGCTGGAAAGGTGAACCGACTCCGCTAGGGATAACCAAATGTGCTAAGTATGATTGAACTTCCCTGGGGATAGCTTACACGTACCGATGACAATTGGACTTCCGCTGGGGAAAACAGACGGAGTCTTCCTGCGTATTTACTAAAGATCGGATTTTGAGACTGATGCGCCAACACGGATTGGGCCTCACGGTGATTGCTAATATGGATTTGGCTTTAGGAATGGCGCGCCAATAAGGATTGGGCTTCTTGACGATTGCCAATAGGAATTGGGGTTTTAGGCTATCCATGATGGGTCAGGTACGACTGGCGCTGGAAAACATCCTGTCTGAATTCACGGTTTCTGGTTGAAGGGTCAAGGGATAATAGCATGACTTCCCGAAATTCGTCTCACACTTGAAGATTGGCTGAACCTACTTGAGTAACTCTGAGTAGCTCTGATGACACGGAGAGGAACAATTCCTTCGCTTCTGATATGCCCCAGCCTGTGGGATCTCTGTGGGGATATTCCTCGAATGGAAATCTGAAAATCTGTGCCCTGATGATCTGACATGAACTGCCCCAGCACTCTGAACCTCGGAGAGATGCTTCGGATCAAATGCCCCTCAGGAAAGAAACAACTTCTGCGCTTTTCTTAGAGTGGCATGTCCCTGTCTGCACCGTTGCCCCTGATTGGCTGATTTGGAGTAAACTTTTTGGCTTCGAGAGATTTACCAAATCTCGACCTGATTGCCCCGGAATAACTGACTTTGGATGGCTGACATCACTAGGGATTACTTGATATAGCTTACCCCGATTCACGGAGTATTCAGGCGTTCTGCATTCTATCCTAATCAGACTTTCCACTGTAGGAAACTTTCCTGCTGTCAAGCGCTTACTTGCTAGTAAAACAAGTTGTTCTGCATAAAAGATATATTAATGCAATGCATATAATAGTTTTAACATCCAATCTGTTCACTGGAAAAGGAAAAACAGTTTATGGCATATAATGAACAAATCATTTATCAGAATATCAACATCAGTACCAACATGGTAAGAAGAACCCTTTTAGAAGTCAGTTTCGACGTGATCTTTACCGAAGTATGTCTTCGAAACAAACCTTCTTCAATTAGGACTTTTTCCGATTGTAACATGGTCAGGTTCACGGTTTCGAAGGAAAGGATAAAGGCTCAAAATTTATTTTAACCCACCCATTCACCTTGATGTTCTCGAATCCTACTTTTAGTTAATTCGACTCAAGCGCTCACCTCTCAAAGGTTGAAAGATAGGAGTGATAGTTCGAGAAACCATGAGTTTTTGGAGTGACAGCCACTCACTTTTCGTCTTTGCCACTTGGGGTCACACGACTTCCATTTCGTTCGAGGATTTTTCTTTTGTAATCCTTTTCTTTTTTTCAGTTTTTCGCTTTCCCTAATTTTTGCCTGGACTGACTCTTTTGAGCTTCTTTTGATTATTAAGTCCAGCGGGATGCCCTCATTTTTGCCTAAGTCATTTGTTTTCAAGTTTTGACTTAGCGGGCTTTTGATTCTTTTTGCTTTTTTTTTGAACAAGTCGTGTGACACTGGTTGTCTGACTCTTTGGGGAATAATGTGACTGTTTCACTCCTGACGCTTAACCACTGTGGTTTTTTAGGCACGACCTCTAGAGGTGTGATTGATCCTCGAACAGACACTCCTTTTTGCAATTTGGACGCTCGATCAAATTAGCTAACACCTACCCTGACCCGGGTTAAGATTGAGGGTTTTTTCATTTTCCGAAAGAAACTCCTACTACTAGGCTCAAAGGGGTTGACAAGGGATTATCTTCCTTATAACTTCGGTGTTTAGGGATTTAAAACAATGCATGTACATCATCAGCAGGTTTTATTTTCAAAAGCATACAATCGGAAGCTTGCGCGTCTTTTAAACTTCGTCATCCTCCCCGGATTCCGCTTAACCAAGGGTTGGATATCTGTAAAAAAAACAATTGAGTGAACACGAATGGATTAAATCAAAACACGCATACTCATTTCATTATCATCATCAAATGAAAACAATACAAGTTTTACGAATGCAATTTGCGCTTTAACAGAAAAGAAACTACAAATGCAAAAAAATGACATGGTAAAACACATATTGCCAGCTTCTGGGAACCGGGCTTTTCGAACTTGATTTGCTGCTGAGCCAGCCATCTTCAGAATTGATCGTCGAAGTCATCCTGATACTCCTCTGAACATCTGCTCTCAGTGAACTCTCCCATAGCATGGATTGATACACCCACTCGGCTGGATGAAGGAAGGTCGTTAATCTGAACACCCTGAGGCGTGATAGATATCCTGTTAGAGTCTAGCAAAGTCTGAACTTGGCTTCGAAGCACCTTACAGTCATCTGTTGAATGCCCCTGTGCCCCAACATGGTACTCACAGTGGGCGTTGGCATCAAAACCTGGAGGGTAAGGCGGGATCATTGGATTAGTCTCTTTAGGCACTATCATCCCACCTTTGACCAAATATGGCAACAACTGACTGTACGACACCGGTAGCTGAGTAAACTGCCTTTCAGGTTTCCTTGGTCTTCGTCGGGCGTGCTGACGCAACTGACGATGATATGACTGTTGACTTTGAACACTTGAAGCGTCTGAAAACTGAGCCTGAGATGCTAGAGATTCTAAGACAACATCACTTCCTCCTTCCCATTCCTCCTGGGAACTGACAACTGATTCATTCTTATCAACTGGGATATAAGGAGTATCTCGCGTCTTTCCATTCTTGAGCCCTCTCTCAACAAGCTCTCCTATTTTTATCAATTTCGCAAAGTTTGTCGTTCCACAACTGAACATTATGTCATAATAACGGCCCTTCAGAGTATCCAATAAGAGGTCAACCATTTCTCTCTCCAGAAGCGGTGGTTGAACACGAGCAACCAATTCTCTCCATCTCTGCACATACCCCCTAAAGGATTCATTCTCCGCATGAGATAATTCTTGCAAATGCACGTGACTAGGAGCCATATCCAGGTTGTAGTCGTACTGCTTCACAAAGGCATTGGCTAAATCCGACCATGACTTGATGCTATCACTCTCCAGCTGCATGTACCAATCCAAAGATGCTCCGATCAAACTATCTTGGAAACAGTGAATCATAAGCTTGGCATTAGTAACATTTGAAGTCATTCTTCTGCAGAACATAACCAAGTGTAGCTTCGGACAACTATCCCCTTTGTATTTCTCAAAATTCGGCATTTTGAATTTCGAAGGCATCACAAGACCTGGCACCAAACATATGCTCGCAGCATTCAGATTAAGAGTATTCTTATTCATCAGGGTAACAATCTGATCTTCCAACAGCTAAAATCTTCTCATATAATCAACAGTCTGCGGGTTCTCAGCATTAACCTTCGGAGAAACCCTCTGATGATCTGGCAAAGGGAAAGTGAAATGCTGATAGTCTATGTCATGGAGAGAAGATGTATCTTTGTCTCTAACAGGAATCTGCACAGGCTGGGCTTGAGCAACATTATTCACCGGAGTCCTCTGAACATTGTCCTCTCCCTAGTCATAGTTGTTATGGCTTCCATGAACTGACTCAACTGGTTCTTCAACAATTCAAACTCCGCTCTTCTGAGTTCATGATCCTTCCAGAAACTAATTCAAGTCCAAAGTGAATGTCGGGAAATCAACTACGAGTTGGACAAAAGACGGGTAAGCTTTCTGTTCCGGCCGAGGATGGACATGCAAGCATGAGATGCGCATGAAATGTAATGCAAAAATGCAACAAATACGGGATCACAACCCCTCAAAGCTCTGAAGACTGCTGCACTGCTGACGGGATAAGCTCGCTCTGACGAGAGAAAACCAAAATACCTGGTTGGCTGGAAGTCAAGTTTCCTGCAAAAACCCTCCCACTCACAGGTATGGACCTAAACTGACAAAGGTTCGGCGTCCTATGTGTTTCCCAGCGTCACAGACTTTCAAGAAACGATGATACGATACCCAGGAAGGTGTGGCATCATCATCCCTTGAAGCGGCCTCACTTAGCTGAGTCACAAATGATCGGTTCCCAGAGTCAACAATCCTTAGATCTGAAATCCTTTCAACGACCCACTGGGCTGGAAATGGAAATCATCTCAGAGAATCTCGTCTGAGCGCAGATTTCGTGGGAACTAGTGCATGCCTAACGTACAAGTTCACCACTAATCGGCTTCTAGTGCTAGGTATATACTCGAGCCTGGGTCTGGCTTATCACTCATCAGAGCCCCTCTCCCGCAACAGCACAATAGTAACAGATAATAATGTAGTGCGGAGAATGTAAATACAGCAGTATACAAAATACATCGCAAAAATAAACACCCGAAGACAAGCAAACAAGCGTTAGGATTGACTCGCACAGGGAACCGTTGGAATTCCCCAGCAGAGTCGCCAGCTGTCGCTACCGCGAAAATAAGGTGCTGGCAAAATAGAAGAGTCGCCACCTTTCGTTATTTATCCCTCAGAACGGGAAAGGAAACGATCGGAAAAACCTGACGAAAAGGTATAAGACAAGGTCATCGCAACCAATGTCTCGATTTGGGAGTCGGTTACGCAAGGGGAAGGTATTAGCACCCCTCACGTCCATCGTACTCGACGGGATCCACGCTTGTTGGTTTTTCTACGGGTGAAAAACAATCTAGCTACGACTTCTAAATCTAAACGGAAAGAACTGACTCGATAGAGCATCACACTTTATGCCTACATATTCCATCGTGCAATGGGAAAGTCAGAGTCAATGTAGTTCGGCTAACTACGGGTTACGGGGTGGAAGTTGCTCGCCGAGATATCGCATCTCGTGCCTACGCACTTTCACACGGCGCGAAAGATCAGAGCAAACGTAGTTCGGGATACTACAGAAAACCGGGGTGTTCTCGATCACGCAGGGGTGAGAGCAAGGATTGACAATACTAGCGTACGCATTCTAGCAGTTAGGTGTATGCTGCTCGCTCGTCGGAGACTTAGGCGTTACCTGTTTGCGATAGAACGGACGTAGTATGTCGGGTTTAAAGGTGTGGGAACCTACGGGAACTAGAACTACGGTCTGGTTTCAATTGCGCTAGGGCAAGAGAAAGGGAACATTAGTCGTTAGCGGAAAAATCTCGATCGCACAGCAGCGAGAGAATAGAGAAGTTAGTTGTTAGTATGCTCGCTAGGATATCGCATCCTATGCCTACATATTCTCGTCTGGTACGAGAAATCAGAGCAGCTGTAGTTCGGCTAACTACAAAAAACGGGGAAAAGGGAGCTCGCTAGGATCATCGCAATCCTATGCCTACGTACTCTCGTATGGTATGAGAGATCAGAGCAAACGTAGTTCGGCACACGCGGAAAACGAGTCTCGATTGCACAGGGGCAAGAGAAGGGGTCTCAATCGCATGAATGCGAGAGAAAAGGGTTTCGATCGCGCGGGGGCGAGAACAAAGAGGAAGCAGGCCTAACACGCCCAAACGAGAAGGAACTCGGGACACACACATAAGAACCTAAGGCGTAGGAGCGAATGCGTCGTATATCACCCAAAGGGTGCTAGACTAAACACTCTAGACGATTGAGGGGAGACTGCTCAATTGTCATTTCCCACGTATCTGACGCTACGGCTCACAAAACTCGACGGTTGCATGAAGACTTGAATGAGAAAGATGTAATCGAACGAAGCGGCTCCGTTGGCCCTCGATATGTGCGCAAGCTCCATTCCAATCTTCTCCTCTCTGGATCCTTGATGATGACGTTTCGAATCAGAACCAATGTAACGCTTAGACCATCCTGATTTGACTTATACGATAAATCAAACTCTAAGAGGTAGCGTATTAATATCCGTGTCAAAGACAAGATAGAGAAATGATATTGAAAATCATTCTCCAATTGAATCATGTCACACGGCCAGCACAGAATAAAATCCAAAATAAAATCGGATAGCAGAAGAGAAATGAGGAGAGAAATCCAATAAGAAACGAAAATAATACTCTACTCCTGAACTAGGCAATAAATCCTAATAGAATAAAATTCCTAAAAAAATTATGAGTAACTTGCATATGAAAAATAGAATGAGAATTCTATCCTATGCATAATATTCTATAATTTTTACAAAGAAAATAGAATGTAAAATCTACATACAATATTAAAATAAATAATATCTAAGGAAAATAAGAAATTCTACGTAAAACTCTATAATCCTAAAAGAAAATGCTAATAGAATATACATTCTAGAATATAAAATCTATACTAAAAAAATATGTAATAATATTCTAAACTATAATTCCTAAGAAGAAAAATAGAAAAAATAAAACTACAATCTATTACAAACAAATGTCCAATACAAAATCAAAAAATTAGAAAATAAAGGGAAGTGGGTACAGCAACTAAACAGGGGGTAAAGCTAGAAAAACACAATTGGGCTTGAGCCCACAATACATCAGCCAAAACAAACAAGGGAAACTGGGGGGTGCACGTAGTAACGGAGGTGCAGTCAGAAAAATGTAAGCTGGGCCCAGCCCATCAAGAGACCCATCAGCCAAAAAAAAGAAAAACAAAGGAAAGGGGGTGAATATGGAAACGGACGGTGCAATCAGAAGCTCGTTGGGCCCAAGGCCCAACATCCCAATCCAGTCCACGAAAACCCTTCCACCTTCTTCGTCCATTGTCCCAATAGAACCCTAGCTTACTCTCCTTTCACTCAACCTCCGACGCCGTTACCGTCTTCACCTTCTCACCATCCTTGGCTTCCTCCTCAAAATTCCTCTCAATGGAACCTTCTTCAATCAAAGCTTTAACTCACCCTCAACTCAACCTCAAAGACAACACTCAAACTTCCCTTTCTCCTACTTTGCTTGTCGTTGCTCTCTCCTACTTCCACTATCATCTGCATGCGTCGCCGGTGGATTACGAAACGAGCTGTTCGCTGGATTGATGGTGGTGAACATCTCAAAGTGTGCGAATGTTTCTTATTCATGGAGATTGTTGTACGAATTCTGGAAGACGTTTGAAGGTGATAGCTCGCGAAACTGACTAAGAGTCTTGGAGGTTTGTTTGTTGTAGAGTTCCAGATCGGGATCTTTGCGCTTAGATCTTGAAGTGATGGTGAAGATCTGGTGAAGTTCTCCGGCGACAGTTACGGTGGGTTTTGGCCGTGATGATTTCTCCGGAGAGAGGTCGCCAGTGTTTGCATGGCCGACAATGAGGGAGAAAGCTGGGACGCGTGGCATGCTGGAGGGAAGTGAGAGGGTGAGTGGGACAGGTGGAGTCCATGCAGGGCGAAACATGGCGCGTGTGGGGTCTGGTGGATAGTGATGTCGCGTGAAGTGTGTGGTGGACCAGAGAGAGAGAAACGTGTGGCTCCTTTATACGCAGACATGTGGCAGCAATTGGATCAATGGGCCTCCAAAAGTTGGACACATGGCCCACAACGGACAAAAAACCTGATTAAAACTGGCTTCACTAATTCCATTATTGATCACTAATGACGATTAAAATTTATTAAGGACTCAATTAAAACCCAATTAACTGTTAAACGAAAATGGTGATTAAAATCTGGACTACAATTAACTATCTAATTAAGACCAGTTAAACTAATTAACCCCCATTAGCCACTAAACTAACATCTAATTAATACTCCTAGATTAAACCTGGATTAATAAAATCTAATAAACTCTAATAAATGAAAACCTAATAAGATCTAATAAACTCTATTAATGTTCTAAAAATATAAAATGGCTCTAACATTTAAAATCCTAATTAAAGATGATTAAAAATCCCATTAACATCTAATTAAAATCTATTAATTCTAAAAAGAATTAAACTAATCCAAACAGAAATTAAAATCTATTAATAAAACCTATTATATCTAAACAATTCAATTAATCTAAAAAGAATTAAATCTATTAATTTCCAAACAAATCAATTAATATCTAAAAAAGAATTAAACCTATTATATCTAACACAAATTAAATGTAGAAATCAAACCTATGAAAAATAGAGAAAACTATTAATATTCTAGAAAAATAATTAACCTATTTAAAATCTATTCTAAAAATCTAAAAGAGAAGCTATTAAAACAATGTGATATTCTAATATCTAAAACTCAATTAACTTCTAAAGCAAATCGTAAAAAACCTGAAATAATTTCTAAGCTAACCAATTAACCAACTAACCCTAAGAAAATGCTAATAATTCCATAAGGAACAAAAACATCAATTAAATCGGCGAGCCAAACAGCGAGAATGCAACGAGATAACCGGTAAAAATACGGACACCGAAATATCCTCAAAAACAACAGCAAAAGCTGAAAACACCGGGAAGAGCACAACTCCCAAAATAAATCCTCGTATTCGAACTGGCCTTAAATGCCTGAAACGCCAGGAAAAGGATGTAATCCCGATAAAGTCAATCTGATTGAAAAAATGCAATGAAGGCGATATGCGGATGCAAAATGAAATGAGTTGAAACATAAGGCAAATAACGAGAAATGGTTGCTCAAATTTTAGGGTGCAACACCTGTTCCCAAGTTTCGAAGGGTTCGTCGAACTTAATGCGATTAAGATCTTTTTGAAGAATAATCCAGTACCAACTCTTTTGGGGAATGCCTATGATTCTATACATCTCTGAAACTTCTACGGTGGAGGAATGATCACCTGTTGTGTACCCTTACTCTACAAGTGGTTTATTTCGCACTTGCCTAAGTCTAGTTCTTTTTTGAATCTCGATAGAGGGCTTTGGTCTCCGAGAGTTATGGTGTTGACCCACTCAGACATTGATTGGTACAACCGAGCGTATGATGAGACTTTAATTATTGATGGTTGTGGGGATTTTGATAATGTGACGTTTCTCAGTGTTAATGGAGGGATCAGTTACAATCCAGTTTTAGCTCGTCGACAGTTGGGATATCTGTTGAAGGAACCGCCTAAGAGTGTTCAAGTTGAGAGCATTTTATTTAGGGATGACAAGGAACTTCGAGACAAGATTCTGGCTGCATGGGATCATTTGCATAAGAAAGGGAAGAAAAGCCTTGGGAAAATTAATTGTGTGTCCTTGGAGCCCTACCTTCAGTGGGTCAGAGAGAGAGCAATCAAATTGAAGATGCCCTATTCTCGTCAAGATCCTATATCTCCGAGAAGAGAGCTCACTTATGTCTTTATGTCCGAAGCTGAGAAGTTAGAGGTCGCTTTGAGGAAGTCGCAACATGAGTCAGAGTCATGGAAGAACAAGTATCAAGTAGTGGTTGCAGAGAACGATGAACTTCAGAAACAGAAGGATGAACTTCAGAAGCAGCTACAGTTGAAGGATGAAGAATTACTTCCAGACAATAAGAGGAAAGTTCTAGAGGATTTATTTTCCTCCGACCCACAATCTACTATTTGGATACTAATTGTGGACAACCTTATCCGTGAGAAGACCCAATTGGAAGACGAGCTCAAGCAGCGGAATTTAGAACTTTCTTAGGGCTTTCATTAGCTTTTATTTAGCTATTTATTTGTGACTTTTAAAAGCAATTATTTGTAATCCGTTTCAAAATTAATAAAACATTTTCTTTTACCGCAATGTTTATAAATTATTGGGATCCCATGAAGTCCTACTCATCTTGCATTGCATTCTTTTCTTTATTCACTTCAAGAAACTCAATTTCATTTCACAAGTACTGTAACCATGGACTTCAAGAGAGAAGCATTGGAGTACACTTTTCAGAGTCCTAACATTGAAAGCTTAAGAGAGCTAGCAGATCTCCTCGAGAACTGTCATGCTTTTGCGACAGAATATGGGGAAGCCTTCTGTTTTCTCGAGCTCAAGATGAAAGAGGGGCTGTTGGAGACCCTCGTTCAGTTCTATGACCCGTTGTACCATTGTTTCACTTTTTCGGATTACCAGTTGATGCCAACCCTGGAAGAGTATTCTGATTTCTTGAAGATACATGTGACTACCCGACCTATATTCACCGGACAGGAAGACATACCCAGCCACCAAGAAATTGCAAATGCTACTCATCTCAGCCTAGCAGATGTACAAGCACACTTAACCACCAAGGAAGGAGTCCTTGGATTCCCAACTGATTTCTGGATCGAAAAAGTCTGTCACCATGCTGAAAGAAAGGAGGTCCTTATCTTGGAAGCTACCTTTGCTTTGTTGGTTTATGGGATCTTCTAGTTCCCAAAGATTGATGATTTTGTCGATATGGATGCAATTAAACTGTTCATACTCAAGAATCCAGTTCCCACCTTGCAAGCTGACACGTACCATTCAATCCACTCGAAGAATGCCGAAGGGGGAGGACATATCGTTTGTTGTACCGCTTTGCTATATGCATGGTTTATTGCTCGCCTAGTTCGGCATCCGTCTATTTGGGGAGAGATAGAAACACCTCGTTGGTCCGAGATAGTTATGACCCTTACTCACTCAGATATCGTGTGGTATGCCCCTACTTATGGAGGTGTATGTATGATTCCCAGCATCGGAGGATTCACCAACATACCGCTCATTGGGAGAGAAGGATGCATAAGTTACAATCCCGCTTTGGCCCGCAGACAATTTGGGCATCCCATGATCGAAATACCTGACCAAGCTCTGTTGGAAGGGATCTTTCTCAAGGAAGGAAAAGATCCAGACCTGAAGACCGTCATAATTTACGCATGGAGATACGTCAATAAGGAAGGGATGACTGCTTTAGGATACCCCAACTGTGATGTCTCTGAAGAATATCTACATTGGGTGCGAGAAAGGGCTCTCGACCTCAAGATGTCTTTCCCTTTTCACGAACTTATGTTGCTGAGTTTTCATGGACGTTTCTCAGTGTTAATGGAGGGATCAATTGAAGACCCCTTGGAGGAACAAGTTTTTCACCCTCAAGGTAGAGAAAGAGAAGTCCCAGAAGCTGCCAGAGATAGAATTTGCAAAGAAGAGGAAGGCGTGAGAGGATTTATTTTCCTCTCACACCTCTTCCAGAACTGACACCAGAGATGATCTTCCCCCAGCTGATATGGCTTGGAAAGAATGTGTCGATCGACTCATCAGTGAGAAGGTGGAATTGCAAGAACGCGTCAGCCAGTTAGATGAAGGACTTCGGGCACAAAAGGAGCATAGGGAGTAGATCTCCGAGTTCTCTTTTGCTTTTGGTTCAATGTAATAAACTCTTAAAAGAGTACTTTGCTTTGTAATGCCTCTCTAATATCAAAATATAACTTTTTTTCCAACGTTATAATACCAAAGATAGTTTGAGTTTCTTGAAGTTTCATACTCATTTGCATCCTTGCATAAGCATAGCATTGTTCGCATTCCAGGGTCTCACTCTTGCTTCATCTCCACAGACAAGTTGAATCACCGATACAACACTCGAGCTAGTCAGCGCCAGAAGTGGATCAACTAGAACAGGAAAATAAAATACTCCGTTATGAATTTGCAATTCTGAAAGAAAGTTTGGAGAGGTTGAATGGTCTAGTGGAAGCTCTGTCCAATCAAGCCGCGCTCAACAACCAAGATGTTCAAAGAACTGTGATCTCTGAAGTGACACCAACACCGATCCCAGTGGTGTCTTCTGTTGCCGAAGTGACCTATAGCATGCCTCCAGGTTTCCCGTGGGGGATGCCTCCTCATTTCATTCCCGCTGGCTACCGTCCGTCTGTGCCTGAGATCCCTGCTGTGACCACTATCCAAGCTACTCCTGCAGTTACTGTTGTAATGACTACTGCACCTCCACATGAGAATGTTGTTCCGTATATTCTGGATGAGCCAATTTTACATGGGTCGCCGACCGAAACTGTGGGTTTGGAAGAAAGGATGGATGAATTTCAAGACCAATTTTCTGAGATGCAAAAGGAGTTTTCGTGGGAAGGACTTGTTTGGAAAGAGCGCTTCTGATCTGTGCTTGGTTCCAAATGTCAAGGTTCCACCGAAATTCAAGGTCCCTGATTTTAAGAAGTACAAAGGAAATACTTGTCCTCAGAGTCATCTCATCATATATGCTAGGAAAATGTCTGCACAAACTGACAATGATCAACTGCTCATTCACTATTTCCAAGATAGTCTGACAGACGCTGCACTCAAGTGGTACATGGGGTTGGATAGTACGAAGATTCAGACTTTCAATGATCTAGGGGGAGCCTTTGTCAAGCAGTATAAGTATAATGTGGATATGGCACCCGGCCGAGATCAATTGAGAGCTATGACACAGAAAGATAAGGAGAATTTTAAGGAATATGCCCAACGTTGGCGCGAGTTGGCCGCCAAGTCACACCACTGCTAGAAGAAAAAGAGATGACCAAATTTTTCTGAAGACCCTTGGTCCTTTCTTTTATGAGAAAATGGTAGCAAGTGCACCCAGTGACTTTACTGAAATAGTTAATATGGGAATGCATTTAGAAGGTGTCCGTGAAGGAAGATTGGCTAAAGAGGAGAATGCTCCTAATAATACTAAGAAGTATGGGAGTGGTTTTGTGAAGAAAAAAGAGCAGGGTGTAAACGCCATTCAAAAGGGACAATTTAGAAAAAAAGATATTCGTCGTCACACCAAGTTGCAGCAGTATCACCAGTGTTTAATGCTCCAACTTATCAACTACAGTCTCCGCAACCGAGTCAGCAACCTCAGTCCCCCAATGCTCAACAGCCACAGCCTCAGCAAGATCCGCAGTATCCTCAGCAGAATCAGCCATTCAACAATCAGGGTCGTATGTATAGAAAGATAAACTTTAAGCCCATTCCTATGAAATATGATGATTTGTTTCCAGCTTTGATCCAGAAGGGTCATATTTAGATAAAAGCTCCACCTATGGTTCCCACAAATCCTCCTCCTTCTTATAGAGCTGACAGGTTTTGTCCTTACCATCAGGGTGCTCCAGGACACGATATTGAGAGTTGTTTTTGTATGAAAACAGATGTCTAGAGGCTCATTAAGTGCGGAATTTTGTCCTTCAAGGATTCCGACCCTAATGTGCATGGTTCACCCTCCGTCAACATGATTCAAAACTATTTGGCAGATAATGATCAGGAAGTTTCAGATGAAAGGGATGAAGAAGTTTGTGTTATAGTGCCTAACTTTAAGGAAGTGGAGCGTATCAAAATTGTTTATAATAGCAGAAAGCCGGTTGTTACTCCCTTGGTAATCAACGTGCCTGGACCCGTCCCTTACACTTTTAGTAAGGCTATCCCATACAGATACAACGCCACGATGTTGGAAAATGGAAAGGAAGTACCTTTGCCCACTATACCTTTAGTAGTTAACATCGCAGATGTCAGCAGAGTAACAAGGAGTGGTCGAGTTTACCCGACTGTACCACCAAAAGAAAAGGAGGTCTCATTTGAACAACCAGGCTCAAAAGATCCAATTGTGGGGCAATCTGGTGGATCCAATTTGACCAATTCAGATGAATGTCTAAAGGTGATCAAGAGAAGTGAATATAAGGTTGCAGGTCAGCTTCTGCAAACCCCGTCGAAGATTTCTGTGTTGCAATTGCTGATGAGTTCTAAGGCTTATAGAGAAGCACTCCAGAAGATTTTAGAGCAAGCATATGTTGAACAAGATGTAACTATGGAACAGTTTGACAACATCATTGGTAGTATTACTTCATGTGACAATCTGGGTTTCGATGAGGACGATCTCCCAGAGGAAGGGAAGAAACATAACATGGCTCTACATATTCCTGTGAATTGCGGAAATGATTCTCTGTCCAGTGTGTTAGTTGATACTGGATCTTCTCTAAATTATTTTCCCAAATTAAATAAAATATGAATATTAAAATAATAATCAGAGTTTTCACCAAAAAGTGGGATATCACATCTCCAAATTTTATAAAAAAACTTTATTCATTATTTTCAAAATAATACAGCGGAATTTGTTTCATAAAGTAAAATACATCAAATTCATGATACGACACAGGAAAAAGAAATAAGTTCAACATAGACACAACAAAACACCCATGTCCCGTGCTACGTATCAGAGCATCCTAGACTCGACTGGCACACCACATCCAAGCTATCTAAGTACCTGGATTATCTGTACTTCCAGAGAAGCACAGACACAACAACAGCAAAGGGGTGAGAAATCATGATCAAAATATAATGGTAATGTAATACATGTAAATAAGGCAGTAAAACACACCAACACATCAACTATTCACCCCAACAACACCATATAACGAACCTACTGTTCAAATTACAATATAACATATTATAATGCAATTATGCAACACAACACCATGCATGCGGTACCGACTCATTGGTTCATTCAATCGAACCTGGATAGATCACTTACGCTCCTCCTGAGACATGATCTATCCCTCACCATTCTCCACAAAGGAGTACGGATGAGTCACTTACGCTCCTCCTGAGACATGATTCATCCCACCAAAACCCCATGATATGCACACACCAATGCATAACTATCATAATTAGGCACTCAAAGTGCACACGATCCTCCTGATCATATCATCATACATCAATGCATATATGTACAGATATAACATACACCAACACCGTATAGATCAATTAGATAGTAAACAACTTCATACTATAACACCAGATATAACCACATCCCAACATTCGGGAACGCACGATCCTACTGATCACTACATATATATACATTAACTAATTGTTCACCAACAAAATCAAGGAAAACGAGTACCATCACCAAGTAAACAAGTTCATACTTTATCACCAAGATATAAACACGTCCCACCACTCGGGAATACACGATCCTACTGATCACTACACCATGTTCTGCATGATTCATACACCAACTAATTATCCATTTAAATAATTAGTAACGGAAATCACATACTATCATCGAGTACTCACTCTATACCACTCAATCATCTCCCCTATAATCAAGAAAGTCCAAGGGCACTACACTCTTAGCGCACACAGCATAACAGCATAGAAAAACCACATTCTGTTACGCTCGCTACACCCTCGCTAGGCAAACAAAACCTACTGGACTCACTCGCTACCTCACTCGCTAGGCGAGCACCTAGCGAACGCTCGCCGCCTTCTCGCTAAGCGAAGTGCTAACGAGTTGCCTGCGACTTCTCAAGTTCTCACATTTCAGAATTCTCACTCTTCTCCGATTCAAGCCTATTCTATAACATCCACTTCCTATACTATCCATATTACGACCAATGCATATTAGGCTTATCAATCTTCCTATAATTCTACTCCAGATCAACATTACGACACACTACCGACACTTTAGAGTTACTCTGAACCTTACTCAAACCAAACCAACACCAACAGTCAATCAACAATGGCAACATCAAACATCCGTACATCATCATATACATATTATTCCAAAGTCATCACTTAAACAATCTATCGACACATCAAAAAGGTCACACAGAACTTCCCTAAAACCGTAAACCCAACCTATACGCCAAATTAACCAAAAACAACAATTCACCAACAATCAACATATTTCAATCCATCAACATCAACATAACTCAACAATCAATAGCATGTCAATATAAAACTTCATCAACGATACATTCCTACGGGGTTAAGGAATCCCCACTACCCTATACATGTATATACCATTCCCAATCAAGTTTCTCCCCCCTTAACTTGTTAATCGGTTGATCGATGAAATTCTTCCTGGATTTGGTCTCTTGGCCTCCTCTTTTCTTTCCGTTCTTCGTTCCCTTTTTCCTTCGTTCTTCTCACTTCTCTCGTTCTTTCCTCTTCTCTCTTTCTATCGCTCTTTCTCTCTTCCCTCTTTCTATCGTGTTATTTTCTCTAATACTTCCCCCACCCCTTCATATTCTATTTTCCTTTTTATTTCCTATCCCAATAATAATAATAACTAATAAAAATAACAATAATAATAATAATAATAATAATAATATTATTATTATTATCACACCAATTTCCCACGATCTATGGTAATCCCTTTTCTCTCTATTCCAACTTTTCTAATATCTCCTTGCTACCCCTTCATATTTCCTTCCTCACGGTTTCTATCATGACTTTTCATATTTCCATTCTAACTTCCCAATAACCCTTCCACCTCTTATTTTACTTATTCCAACCACTAATATTCCCAATAATAATTCTAATATAATAATTATAATAATCATTATAATAATAATAATAATAATATAATATAATACTATTATAATATTATAGTAATATTCAACATAATAATAATAATAGTAATACACCCAACAATAATTATAATTATAATAATAATAATATTATCACACCTATAATAATAATATTATTAATAAGAATAATAATATAATAATAATAATAATAAATATAATAAATATAATAATAATAGTAATACCCCCACCAATATTACTATTATTCATTATATTATCATATTCACACCAAAGCACCACCAATATTACCATTAGTTATTATATTATTATATCTACACCAATTCACCACCAATAATTCTCCCATATCAGGGACACCCACCAATAATAATATTCATACTAATGATAAAAATCATAATAATAATAATACCACCAATATTACTATTATCTATTATATTATTATCTCCACACCACCAATGATCCTTACATATCAAGGGTACTCACCAATCATATACCAACACACCCCACCTAAGGGCACACCAACATAAAATATTTAAAATAATAATAAAATGACTAAATAATTAAAATGGGTGTTACAACTCTCCCCCACTTTAATTATTTTCGTCCTCGAAAATTACCTAATGGAAACCAATCCAGATACGCTTCCCGCATCCTTCATTCCAATTTCCAGGTCACACTGCCTTCTGCAGCACCTCTCCAAGCCACTTTCACCAACGATGTCTCCTCTCCTCGGAGTTGACTTCCGTTCGTCAAAACGAACCAGCAATGCTTCAACACTCAAATTATTTTTCACTAGTACATCATCCACCTGATTCAATGTACTTTCTCAACCAGACACATGGAACACGTCATGCCGATTCACAACGGCAACGGAAAAACAGTCTAACATGTTACTCCTCCCATGCCTCTGCTGCGCCACTCTGATACAAACCACAGAACACGGTGCAAACTTCTAAGACTTCGAAGTTCGACCAACATCAGTCACTGGCGTGACTCTCAAAACACATTTTTTTTGGATCCTCTTGATCTTCTCAGCCATCTCAAACATAATTTTCAGGTCTGAGCACAACACTCTCACTCGACCCATTCCAACACAGTAGATTCCTATACTCCCTACCTCACCAAGCCACATATAGTGTCATTCCGACACTAGGATGGTAACCGTTATTATAGGTAACTCAATCAACGGTAATTAATCATCCCACGATCCACCTTGATCCAACACCCAAGCTCTCACCAATTCTCTACAGACTCAATAGTCCTCTCTGACTGACCATCAGTTTGCGGATGGTAAGTCGAACTCAACTTCAACTTAGTACTCGAAGCTTCCTGTAAGCCCCTCCAAAATCTCACTATAAACCTCAAATTTCCATCTGACACAATATTCGTCAGTATCTCATCCAACTTATCCACTTTCTCAATATGCATCTCGTATATCCTCAACACGGAATAGTTAATCTGCTCCTAACAATCCAAATTAAAATTATATCTTTACAAATTCTTTAGCAATCTCAACACCAATTTCGTGAAAATACTACCTGATTTCCACTCTGGAATATTTAACGATTGCATCAGACTCAACAGTCTCTGATGTTCACTCTTCGAATTCCGACAATTCTAACTAGCATATTCCACCTCTCCTTATCCATGGTCTCAAAAACAATCTACTCAAGTTCGGTTACTTCTTCATAGCACCGAGATGGATACTCCATCTACCTCAATGTATTTCTTCACGAGTACTCCTACTCCCTTCAACAACATCTGATATACATACTCTATCATAACACCTCGTGGTATTATTTCCACAAACCCGACAATCCACTCTTCGACTCTAATTTATCAATTTCAAGTAATTCACTATTCGACCCAGATTTCTGACTTTCTCGATTCTTCTCAAGGATATCACTAGTCAGATCTTAATAATAAAAGCTTAACTCCATAAGAAGTATCCTTACTCACAAAACGCATATTATGAAATTTCTCAATCAGTTCTAACTCTTCTCACCGTCATCTTCGGTATACGCAGACATTTCTAACTCACCGCATCATCTACCACATGCACTTCACCCGAATGGTAATTCAGCTCGAAGCCGTACTCCTTCCGAAGTCTCAATTATTTCCTATGCCTCATATTCGTCCGATTCAAATTAAACAAACACCTTAAACTCTTAAGATCACCAAACATCTCCGATCTTAGTTTGAACTTTCGAAGCCTCCGATTCTGGTACAACAACAATAGTAACCAACTCTAAATCACTGGTCGGATGATTTCTCTTATATACTCCAAGTTGCCTTTTGCATAATTGAAACTCGCTGAAGTTGTCTTTAGTAAATCCCCTAATTATATCAACAAGCATCACAAACACCACAATTAGTTCTATCGGATTCGGCAGAACTTTCCTTACGGAAGTATATCACCGCTCTTTTTCCAACACTGATAACTCCAGTTCCTTATGCTCAACATAATCCTCTATACTCTTCGAATACCTCAAAATATCATTTATTAACACAACCATCGTCTTATATAAATAATTAGAGAAGATCCCATGCCAAATGGACAAACAAGTTGTGAGTTATGGCGGGAACACGTACCATACCGCCCGTCCTTACCACAACATTCAAACACACTTCATCAATAAATATATTAGTTCCATGTCAATACTTCACCATCTCATAGATAATTTCAATAGCTTTCCAACGCTTCGAACCACGCGTCATTCCGATTTACGGTTCTCCTGTTACGGCAAAAATATGAAAACCACTTTTGTTTGCCCATGACGTCTTCGCTGGGCGAACACCGTGGCGAACGAGGAGCCATTCGCTAGCGTACTCGCTAGGCGAGGACCTGGCGAACATGACAGTCCAAAATCTTATTTTCGATCGTCACCTGACTTCCGAGTGTCCGATTTCGATTCCGTAAAAAGCTGCGATCTTGGAATTCGACGTACAACAACAATTTTATACTTAGGAGGCCATCCAACACACTTTCAATCTTTTGAATATTTTAAAGCCCGATTACTTCTAATCTCAACAGCAGGTCTTGGGGCCTCCCGTTGTGATACAACCATCGATCTTTGATACCACAACCACAACAACTCTACTCGAGGTCACACGACCAAGGAACTCACATTCCTCGATCAACTGTTCCATCAAATCCTTAACTCTTAGAAGAGAATACCGATCCTTGATAGTCACCTTGTTCACTTATTTATAGTTCACCCAAAACTTCCCAAAACCTTCTGTCTGTCTAACTAACAAAATTGGTGCACCTTATGGTAACACACTCAAACAAAAGAACCTCTCTTCCGGCAGATCTTCAAGTTGACTCTTCAACTCTTCCAATCCCAACGCAACACACAATACGAAGTCACCAATATCGGACTAGTTCCAAAACTAACTCGATTGTAAGCTCCACTTCACATTCCCGGTAGTAAATCACTTATCTCTGTAGGAAAACTCTGGACAATCACAAATAGCTGACAACTCCCAATTTTTCACTTTCCTTCTCATTCAAAGTTTCCGTCCAAATAAACACCTCGACACCGTCTTGCACCGATTCCTCAAAATAATCCCTTAAGCACTTAGCTTAACTCAAGACTATTCACTGCTCACGCCACCCAAGCTTGCAAGATACGTCTATCCCATCCAACACAATCCTGTCCACTATTAACAAGAGATTAAGGGTGATCAGTTCCTCAATTTGTTAATAGACAGCCGAAATCATGATGGGGTACAAACCATCTTTACCAAACTATGATATCACTCCTCAACACACTAAGCCACCACACTGTAGCTTTTCGGAGAAATACAACTTCTCCCCCACTGGAATCATTCCACTTCTACCAATGAAGTTAACCAACAACATGTATCGACAGTGTTTTTACACACATGTCGCATACCAGGAAACAATAACACTAGACAACATTGGCCGGACGGACCGACCTGCTCTGATACCAATTGTAACACCCCACTTTCCCAAATTAAATAAAATATGAATATTAAAATAATAATCAGAGTTTTCACCAAAAAGTGGGATATCACATCTCCAAATTTTATAAAAATACTTTATTCATTCTTTTCAAAATAATACAGCGGAATTTGTTTCATAAAGTAAAATACATCAAATTCATGATACGACACAGGAAAAAGAAATAAGTTCAACATAGACACAACAAAACACCCAAGTCCCGTGCTACGTATCAGAGCATCCTAGACTCGACTGGCACACCACCATCCAAGCTATCTAAGTACCAGAATTATCTGTACTTCCGGAGAAGCACAGACACAACAACAGCAAAGGGGTGAGAAATCATGATCAAAATATAATGGTAATGTAATACATGTAAATAAGGCAGTAAAACACACCAACACATCAACTATTCACCCCAACAACACCATATAACGAACCTACTGTTCAAATTACAATATAACATATTATAATGCAATTATGCAACACAACACCATGCATGCGGTACCGACTCATTGGTTCATTCAATCGAACCTGGATAGATCACTTACGCTCCTCCTGAGACATGATCTATCCCTCACCATTCTCCACAAAGGAGTACGGATGAATCACTTACGCTCCTCCTGAGACATGATTCATCCCACCAAAACACCATGATATGCACACACCAATGCATAACTATCATAATTAGGCACTCAAAGTGCACACGATCCTCCTGATCATATCATCATACATCAATGCATATATGTACAGATATAACATAAACCAACACCGTATAGATCAATCAGATAGTAAACAACTTCATACTATAACACCAGATATAACCACATCCCAACACTCGGGAACGCACGATCCTACTGATCACTACATATATATACATTAACTAACTGTTCACCAACAATATCAAGGAAAACGAGTACCATCACCAAGTAAACAAGTTCATACTTTATCACCAAGATATAAACACGTCCCACCACTTGGGAATACACGATCCTACTGATCACTACACCATGCTCTGCATGATTCATACACCAACTAATTATCCATTTAAATAATTAGTAACGGAAATCACATACTATCACCGAGTACTCACTCTATACCACTCAATCATCTCCCCATTAATCAACAAAGTCCAAGGGCACTACACTCTTAGCGCACACAGCATAACAGCATAGAAAAACCACATTCTGCTATGCTCGCTACACCCTCGCTAGGCAAACAGAACCTACTGGACTCACTCGCTACCTCACTCGCTAGGCGAGCACCTAGCGAACGCTCGCTGCCTTCTCGCTAAGCGAAGTGCTAGCGAGTTGCCTGCGACTTCTCAAGTTCTCACAGTTCAGAATTCTCACTCTTCTCCGATTCAAGCCTATTCTATAACATCCACTTCCTATACTATCCGTATTACGACCAATGCATATTAGGCTTATCAATCTTCCTATAATTCTACTCCAGATCAACATTACGGCACACTACCGACACTTTAGAGTTACTCTGAACCTTACTCAAACCAAACCAACACCAACAGTCAATCAACAATGGCAACATCAAACATCCGTACATCATCATATACATATTATTCCAAAGTCATCACTTAAACAATCTATCGACACATCAAAAAGGTCACACAGAACTTCCCTAAAACCGTAAACCCAACCTATACGCCAAATTAACCAAAAACAATAATTCACCAACAATCAACATATTTCAATCCATCAACATCAACATAACTCAACAATCAATAACATGTCAATATAAAACTTCATCAACGATACATTCCTACGGGGTTAAGGAATCCCCACTACCCTATACATGTATATACCATTCCCAATCAAGTTTCTCCCCCTTACCTTGTTAATCGGTTGATCGATGAAATTCTTCCTGGATTTGGTCTCTTGGCCTCCTCTTTTCTTTCCGTTCTTCGTTCCCTTTTTCCTTCGTTCTTCTCACTTCTCTCGTTCTTTCCTCTTCTCTCTTTCTATCGCTCTTTCTCTCTTCCCTCCTTCTATCGTGTTATTTTCTCTAATACTTCCCCCACCCCTTCATATTCTATTTTCCTTTTTATTTCCTATCCCAATAATAATAATAATAATAATAATAATAATAATAATAATAATAATAATAATAATAATAATAATAATAATAATAATAATAATAATAATAATAATAATAATAATAATAATAATAATAATAATAATAAAATTATTATTATTATTATCACACCAATTTCCCACGATCTATGGTAATCCCTTTTCTCTCTATTCCAACTTTTCTAATATCTCCTTGCCACCCCTTCATATTTCCTTCCTCACGGTTTCTATCATGACTTTTCATATTTCCATTCTAACTTCCCAATAACCCTTCCACCTCTTATTTTACTTATTCCAACCACTAATATTCTCAATAATAATTATAATATAATAATTATAATAATCATTATAATAATAATAATAATATAATATAATACTATTATAATATTATAGTAATATTCAACATAATAATAATAATAGTAATACACCCAACAATAATTATAATTATAATTATAATAATATTATCACACCTATAATAATAATAATAATAATATTAATAAGAATAATATAATAATAATAATAATAAATATAATAATAATAGTAATACCCCCACCAATATTACTATTATTCATTATATTATCATATTCACACCAAAGCACCACCAATATTACCATTAGTTATTATATTATTATATCTACACCAATTCACCACCAATAATTCTCCCATATCAGGGACACCCACCAATAATAATATTCATACTAATGATAATAATCATAATAATAATAATAATAATAATAATAATAATAATACCACCAATATTACTATTATCTATTATATTATTATCTCCACACCACCAATGATCCTTACATATCAAGGGTACTCACCAATCATATACCAACACACCCCACCTAAGGGCACACCAACATAAAATATTTAAAATAATAATAAAATGACTAAATAATTAAAATGGGTGTTACAGAGGGGTCGTCCATCATTCTCAAGTTAATGTTGTGTCAGAGGATGGGCATGAAGGTTACATATCAGATGGTTCTGTAAGGTCCTCCATTCCTTACGAAGATTATGAGCCCTATATGGAAGATCCAGGTTATGTTTCAGATGAGTTTGATTACAGCTTTGGAGTCTACGCTATAACCGAGGAAGATTCAGATGGGGATGTTCCAAACTTTGTGACCCCAGGAGTTTTGGTTAAGAACTGGAGTATGGTTGAAGCCCCTGCTGTCGTTCATATATCAAAGTAAAGCATTTGTTTTTAAATTTCTCGCTCTGCCCAAGGCGAAACTGCATTGTTAGGGCTTACTTTTAAGTAATTCCTTTTGCTCTGCCCAAGGCAAAGGTGACTTTGTTGGGCGTGTCTCTTTGGTTTTGCTATCATCAATAAATCACCTTCATTTTTATTTGTGTACTATTTTTCTTATATTTATTTACGATGTTGGAAAATAATAAGTAGCATCTCGCGTACACACACTTTCCACTTTACGAAAACTTATTAAAAATCATATCACTTGTGCAGATTGCTACATAAATTACATCTTGGGGATAATGATCCACTGCCTTCTCCGAATTTTGAGTTTCCCGTGTATGAAGCTGAAGACAAAGAAGATGATATTCCAGAAGAGATTTCCAGACTGCTTGAGAAAGAATAAAAAGCTGTCCAACCTCATCAAGAGCCGGTGGAAGTAATCAATTTGGGAACAGAAGAAATCCGTAGGGAAGTGAGAATTGGAGCTTTGCTCAAGCCTGAGGTGAAGAAACAGTTGATCGTTTTGCTCAAAGAGTTTGTTGATGTGTTTGCTTGGTTATATCAGGATATGCTTGGATTAGACACTGCTATAGTTGAACATCGTCTACCTTTGAAGGCAGAGTGCCCGCCAGTAAAGCAGAAGCTCAGAAGAACTCGACCCGACATGGCTCTAAATATTAAGGAGGAGGTACAAAAACAGATTGATGCAGGTTTCCTTGTCACTACCGAATATCCGCTCTAGTTGGCTAATATTGTGCCTGTTCCGAAGAAGGATGGTAAGGTTCGCATGTGTGTAGATTACAGGTATTTGAACAAGGCCAGTCCGAAAGATGACTTTCTGTTACCTCACATTGACATTTTGGTTGACAGTACCGCAAGATATGAGGTTTTCTCCTTTATGGACGGTTTTTCAGGTTACAATCAGATTAGAATGGCTCCCTGATAACATGAAATCGTATATATATTTTGATGCATAATTTAACTGAAGTCTAACTGTTTTCGATCCGATTTCGGGTTATTTCCGTGTTATTTGTCTGATGTTTTGCAGGTATTTAATGATCACGTCTAAACAAGGCAATACGAAGAAAAGGAGCAATCACAGATGAAATATGGACGAAAAAAGGATGAAAACATCATGAAAAGCGCAGAATGCTGATTTTGCTGCTGTGACGACCGTCACAGCTCCATGACGACCGTCACACGGGTGACGACCGTCACACCTTGTGACGACCGCCATGCAGGCAAAAACGCTCCACTTCAAATACACGTAAAAGAAGCAGTTCCAAGTCCCAAATAGTGGACTACTACTCCCTGATTATTCTGCCTCAAAGTCCACCCTCTTCAAGTTATAACTGTTAGAATTTCATTTCTATAAAAGGGGAAGAAGGGGACCTCAGAAAGGGAGCTGCATTCATACAACGAAGTGCTGCCCAATTTATTTCCATAGCAACCTTTCCAGTTTTAATATTCTTATTTGTTTCTCTTTTCTCTTTTCTGCATTTCCTTTTATTCCTTCTGTAATTTCTATTTCCGTTGTACGATCAAATTGGCATAAAGACCAGAATCCTGCCAACATCTGTGGAGGATCTGCCCAAAGGCCAATTGGAATATTTACAGGTTTCTCATTTCAATCGTAATTCCAGTTTTTATTATGATGCATGCTATTATTTATTGTTTTTATTTATGTTTTACCTTTCCTAAATCCATGTCTAGCTAAATTTAAGTAATCGATATGTAGTAATAATTCGAAAGGGGTTTGATAATAACCGGTTGAAAACTGTCTTTTTCAAAGGTCGTTTATGGTTTGAGTGTTTAAAAGTAATTTACTAAATAAACTTTGTCGCGAAAGCGAGAACTTATTTAAAAGTAGTTTTGCCACGAAAGTGGGAAATTAATTAAGATACGAACCAAGAAGCGAAAGCTGTGGCAAGATCAGATAGTAAACACTAGTCATTCATTTTAATAACAGCGAAAGCACTTTAAAATGAATTAGAACTTAGAGATTTCCAAAAAATAATTTTAACCCCGAATGGGATACGAAAGTGTACGTTTGGCCCTTAGAATTATGATTAGCGTCAATAACCATCGTGAGACGAGAGTCTTCAAATCACCATTTTCTGCTTAAATAAACTCTGAAAATTACTTCATACACCGGTAGCTTGTCAAATCCCCGAAGAACATAACTACTGCATATCGATTCAATTAATTATAATCTAAGTAACATTCTTAGTTTCCCTTTAGTGACAATCTTATTCCCTTAAACATATTCTACCTAGCTAAACATAGTAACTCCCGAGAACACTAGTTTGATTACGAGTCCCTGTGGGATCGATATCTATTATTACTACGCGATAGACTGTGCACTTGCAGTTAGGTTGTATTAGACATAGAAAGTCGCGATCACTCCCGAGGAGAGAGAAGACGTCATTCATCACGCCCTGGGGAACCTTTTGTTACAAAGTTATGCCATTTGGATTGAAGAATGCAGGGGCAACATATCAAAGAGCTATGACTACTTTGTTCCATGATATGATGCACAAGGAGATCGAGGTTTATGTGGATGATATGATAGCTAAGTCTAAGACTAAGGATGATCATGTTAAACACCTGTATAAGCTGTTGGTCGTTTGAGGGAATACAAGCTCCGTCTGAACCCTAACAAATGTAAATTTGGAGTACGATCAGGGAAACTATTGGGTTTTATTGTCAGTCAAAGATGGATTGAAGTGGACCCCGACAAGGTGAAAGCTATCTGGGAAATGCCAGCTCCTACCACCGAGAAACAAGTCAGAGGATTTTTGGGACGTTTGAATTATATCTCTAGGTTTATATCCAACATGACTGCTACATGTAAACCTATTTTCAAGCTTCTGAGGAAAGAACAAGGGTATGTTTGGACTGAAGACTGTCAAAAAGCTTTTGATAGTATCAAAGAGTATTTGCTTGAACCACCTATCCTGATACTGCCAGTTGAAGGCCGACCTTTGATTATGTATTTGACTGTTTTGGAAGATTCAATGGGTTGTGTACTCGGTCAACAAGATGAAACAGGAAAGCAAGATCATGTCATTTATTACCTAAGCAAGAAATTTACCGATTGTGAAACAAGATACACTATGTTAGAGAAGACTTGTTGTGCTTTGGCATGGGCCGCTAAACGCTTGCGCCAGTATATGTTGAATCACACCACTTGGTTAGTTTCGAAGATGGATCCTGTCAAGTATGTTTTTGAGAAACTCGCATTGACTGGGAGGATTACTAGATGGCAGATGTTGATATCCGAATATGATATCGAGTACCATACTTAGAAAGCTGTTAGAGGAAGTGTTTTGGCTGATTATTTGGCTCACCAGCCTATTTTGGATTATCAACCTTCAAACGATGATTTTCCTGACGAGGATGTTATGTTTTTAAAGATGAAAGATTATGAAGAACCCTTGTTTAGTGAAGGACCAGAACCAGGATCTCAATGGGGTTTAGTTTTTGATGGAGTTGTCAACGCTCATGGAAAAGGGATAGGTGTTGTTATTGTGACTCCTCAAGGGTCCCACATCCCGTTTACTTCCAGATTAACATTCAAGTGTACTAATAATGAAGCTGAGTATGAAGCGTGGATTATGGGTCTTGAGGAAGCAATAGATTTGAGGATTAAGAATTTGGATGTGTTTGGTGATTCTGCAGTGGTAATCTACCAGATCACAGGAGAATGGGTAACTCGACAAGATAATTTGGTCCCATACAGAGATTATGCTAGAAGACTGTTACCCTTCTTTGACAGAGTCGACTTTCATCATATCCCTCGCGATGAAAATAGAACGGCAAATGCGTTTGCAACTTTGGCCTCCATGATTGTGGTGAACTTTTGGAATGATTGTCCTCGGATTGAAGTAAAACATCTTGACAGACTCGCCTACATCTTTGTCGTCGAGGAAGTTGAAGATGGCAAACCCTGGTACCATGACATTGAATTACTCCTTAGAACTCAAGAATATCCTTTGGGAGCTTCCAACAAGGATAAGAAAACTTTGAGAAGGCTGGCTGGGAGTTTTCTTTTGAGTAACAATGTTTTATACAAACGGAATTTTGACATGGACTTGCTGAGATGTGTTGACAAGCAAGAAGCAGATATGTTAATGGCGGAAATTCACGAAGGATCCTTTGGCACTCATGCCAATGGACATGCCATGGCTAAGAAACTCTTAAGGGCTGGTTATTATTGAATCACAATGGAATCAGATTGTTACAAGTTTGCTAGAAAATGTCACAAGTGTCATATTTACGCAGATAAGATTCATGTGCCTCCGACTTTGTTGAATGTTATCTCAGCCCCGTGGCCGTTCTCTATGTGGGGAATTGATATGATTGGTATGATAGAGCCGAAAGCATCTAATGGACACCGATTCATCTTAGTAGCCATTGATTATTTTACCAAGTGGGTCGAGGAAGCTTCTTACGCTAATGTAACTCGACATGTGGTTGTTAAATTTATCAAGAATCAGCTTATATGCCGATATGGTGTGCCAAGCATAATTATTACAGATAATGGTTCCAATTTGAATAACAAAATGATGAAAGAATTGTGTGAAGAATTCAAGATCGAGCATCATAATTCTTCTCCTTACAGACCAAAGATGAATGGGGTTGTTGAAGCCGCCAACAAAAATATCAAGAAGATCATTCAGAAAATGGTCGTTACTTATAAGGAATGGCATGAGATGCTCTCGTTTGCCTTGCATGGGTATCGTACGACGGTGCACACATCAACTGGGGCAACTCCATTTTCACTAGTCTACGGTATGGAAGCAGTACTCCCGATAGAAGTCGAGATTCCTTCTATGAAAATTTTGATGGATGCAAAGTTATCAGAAGCTGAATGGTGCCAGAACAGATACGATTAGTTGAACTTAATCGAAGAAAATAGGATGGTGGCGCTATGCCATGGACAATTGTATCAGCAAAAGATGAAGAAAGCATTTGACAAGAAAGTTCGACCCCGCGTATTTAAGGAAGGTGACCTCGTGCTCAAAAAGATTCAGTCTTTCCTCACTGACGTCAAAGGAAAATGGGCCCCGAACTATGATGGACCGTACGTGGTAAGAAGGGTTTTGTCAGGAGGTGCTCTGATATTAGCAACAATGGACGGAGAAGAGATCATTCCCCCTATGAATATGGACGTTGTCAAAAAGTATTTCGTTTAGAACTCGGGGAGTTCTCGTTAACTTAGGAAAAGCAAATTGTTATTCCCTTTGATGTAATCCCTATTATTTTCCAACGCTGTAATACTGGGGTCACGCCTTTCTGCGGACCACCATTCAATAAAAGTTTTTTCTTTCTTCTTTCATTTATCAAAAATCTTTATTCCTGATAGCAAAATTCAGATTGAAAAAAAAAACTTTGTGTTTTAATTGATATATGAATAACAAAAGGACGGCCATGGACGTTTATTTCATCCATGGAGGAACGACAATCATTCATGATTCCCAGAGACGAGAGGATATTTATTTTATCCAGAGATGAAGTTTGCTTACATTCAAGATTTCTTTACAGGTGGTAAGAGGTCTGTGGAGATTTTGCTTGGGTACCTTTCCGTTTGAGACGTTTATTTTCGCCTCTCCCAGTTTGTCAGCATACGCATAGCATATAGATAGATAGCATGGCAGGTGCATTTTGTTGCATCTCTTTGTGTTTGTTTTATTCTATCGCTTTGGCCGTGGTTACCCCCAGGCGTTTGGGTGTGTCTTATACCTCCAAATAGAGTTGTCAGCCCTAGGAAGAAAGAGCATAATGTTTCTAATTTCCCCATGAAGTTCGATCATCGTGGAAGACGGTTATTCCAGTATATTCCATTGGAGTTCATACCTCAATGGTCGAGTCTTGCTTGACATTTTCTCTTCGGCTACTTCACGAATTGAATTTCGGTCCTTGGCAATTACATTATGGATAATCTCCAACTTTTGAACATGGATCAAGTGTGCATTTATTTTGCACTATATTCCCCAGGAGGAATATTCATGAAGACAGGTATTGCTCCAACGATAATATCACAGGTTTTCTCAACCATCTACATTTGGACTATAAACAATCTCTTTATTTGAGCAACTCGTTTTGACTAAGATCTTATTCAAAACGACAAACGACAGTTTCTACAAGACAGATCATTCACCCTCAGTGGGTTCTTTAACATCATCAATTCGTCAAATGGCATCGCTTTGCAAATCCATCAGAGAAGTCCACCAAAGACATTACAAGACATTTCTCTTTATTTGAGAATTTCCACTACAAAAATTTCAAATATTTTACAACTACAATAAAGATGCTCCTCGGAAACGAATTCCCCAGTAAGTTCATCACACAAGTTTATTTCCATCAAGTGACATCTCCCCAGAGAAGTCGAGGAAGCTTGCCACATTAGTCTCTTTATTTAAGAAGACATACTTTACGATCTAACCGGCTTACATCTATTTTGAAGATCCCCGGTGAAGTCTTACAACCTCCATTACATTACAAATTACAATCTGCAAAGTTCTACATTTACATTGACAATTACATCTACAAACTACAATGCTTCTACAAACTACAAAATTTGCAACCCCTGTGAAGATGCTCGCACGAGTTTTCGTTATTTCGGGCAGAAACTGAGACCAGCTCATGGTTCCCATACCATGACGCTCTGGGAGGTTCTACATCAAAAACTGAGACCAGCTCATGGTTCCCTTACCATGACGCTCAAGGAGGTTCTACATCAGAGACTAAGACCAGCTCATGGTTCCCATACCATGACGCTCGGGGAGGTTCTACATCAGAGACTGAGACGAGCTCATGGTTCCCATACCATGACGCTCGGGGAGGTTCTACATCATAAACTGAGACCAGCTCATGGTTCCCATACCATGACGCTCGGGGAGGTTCTACATTAGAGACTGAGACCAGCTCGTGGTACCCATACCATGACGCTCGGGGAGGTTCTACATCAGAAACTGAGACTAGCTCATGGTTCCCATACCATGACGCTCGGGGAGGTTCTACATCAGAGACTGAGACCAGCTCATGGTTCCCATACCATGACGCTGACGCTCGGGGAGGTTCTACATCAGAGACTGAGACCAGCTCACGGTTCCCATACCATGACGCTCGGGGAGGCTTTACCTTTTTTGTACAATTTCCAATTGTATTTCAAAAAATAATAATAATAAAGGAAGGAAGAGAAGAAAAATAATACGAAACAAAACTGAATTATTCAAAAAAAGTCACTATGGTTCTTACCGCCGTCTGGATTGCTCCATGTTGGTAATAAGCTACCCTTCAATAACAAATTTATCACCTGTTGTTTAACTCGCCATATCCTTGGTGTATCTGTTACTCTTATACCTCTGAAGTTTCCCCATTGGTGGTTGTTTCCTGTCCCCGTGGAGTCCCGCCTCGTTGGGTCTGTTGCTCCTTTGTTTCGCTTGTTGTGCCCGGGTCTCCCCCTGAGACATCTTTTCCTCACAAGACTGTCTGTCTTGCATTTTCATATCATTGCATATCATTTGCATTCGGTGGCTTCTCAAGGCCAAAAATTTGTGCAATGTTTATATTTAAGTCCCTCCTATCTCGTCGAGACGGAGATTTCTGTCTCCATATCTCTGGATAGAAGTAACTTAAATAGGGGCATTTGTCACACCCTAATTTTTGACCGCGAGACCCCACCTCTTTTTGCGTTCTCACATTGTTATTTGAATTTACTTTAATATTTAATATTTATACGACTAACCAATTTGTGCATATGCAGTAATATCGAGTGGAGATAGAGTTCATTTTCACGATCAATCATCCACGCATATTTATTCTATTTTCAACCGTTTTGTTTGTTTTATTTTTTGTGAAGCTAGGTTTGTGGCTGTAAGCCAAGGAAGTTATAAAGGCTTTGGTTGTACTCCTTATCTCCTGCAAGTTGTGCTGAAGCATTATGAAATCACAAACTTTCATCATTATGACATCTTAATCAGTACAAAGCAAATACTCTTCAAATTGCTCAGAGACTTCCCCAAGAAGGATTAGGATCTCCTGTGCATTGAACTTCAAGGATACTGATTGTTGGACTGGCAGAACTTGGTGGCATGGGTGAGAGGTCAATATTCGTTAACACATTGAAGTTGGATAAAAACATCTAGAATAAGGACTGGGCAAGGAAATCATTTTTTTTATAAAAGACCCACAAGCATACTGAGATGACAAACAAAGGAGGATTTCCAACTTCGTTTAAACACATTCCAAGATTTAAACTCAAAGTTTATGGAGGATCAAATTCTGGAAATACACAAAATAGAATCCATCATAAGGCTAACTTGAAGTTTGTATACTTTGCTATTCAATTTAAGAAGGTGTTACAAGTACCGCCTACTCAGAATGCAAAAATATAAGTTATGCAACATTGCAAAAGGCTGCTCTATTACTAAAAAATTGGTATCAGTATTATTATCGACAAAATCATTTATGCTACACTGACATTATTGGACCGTGTAAACCGAAACTTTTAAAACCACGACAACTTCCACAGCAGCAGTCCCAACCACAGGCCTCACAGCAGCGGCTAATGTCGCAGATTCACAATTAGCCTACACAGATGCAACAGCAAATGGGTCAGCAGCAGCCAGGTTCTTCGCAACGAGATACACAGCAGAAACTACAAGCATCAGGGTCTTTACACCAACAACAAAGTGGTCTTGATCAGCAAAACAATTATATCTATCCCAAAGAGCTCTTCCTGAAGCATCCACAAATTCGTTGGATTCTACAATTCAGATTGAACAACTAAGTGAGGATAATTGGCAAGAAGAATTATTCCAAAAGTTGCAAACCATGAAAGTGAATTACTTGGCAGAGCTGAATAAGATATTCCAAAGGCTGCTATGAGACTTCAGCAGCATGACTACTCCTTAATTTCAGAAAAAGTCAAGTGGTGGCGGTGGCGCTGATTTGCCTTCTCCGGATTCAATTGCAAGTGATGATAGTAGTCTTTCAAATCCAATATCTCCTTGTGTCGTTCATATCCTGAGCATGCCATGCCAACTTTGAAGGCCCTCGCGTATTAACATGTTTCATGTGTACACCTATGACAAACAATAACAAATCAGTTAAAACACAAAGCAGAGACTCACATCTAGGTGCATTAACATGCATTCACTACACATTAACAGTGGTCATGGCAACAAGTTCAAAAGTAACCGTCAAAACTGCATTCAAGCAACAATGATGTTTCTATTTACATGGCTCATAAGTCTGGCGGTGTACCATATGTACTGAAGTTTTTTTCAACTATGGAAGCTGGTATAGTTATCAGGAATGTGGACATTTCCAGTAGAGAGGTTACATTGAAGTTAAGCAAGGAGTTGCTTTCGAAAAGCAAAAGTTCATCAAAGTCTTCGTCCAACCCCAACAGTGTTGTAGGGTCAGAAGATGATTCTGTGCACAACAGGAAGCCATCCAAGAAGCAGCAAAGACCCACAGCCTTCTCCAAATACAACTCTATGTCTCTTGAAAAGCCAATTGTACCTGTTAGGGCTAAAACTAAAATCAAGCTAGGAGTAACTCAGTGCAACAGCTAAAGTTATTTCTCTAAGAAGGAAAAGGTGGTTCTTAGAGAAGAAATTTCTGTTGTCGCAAAGTCACAATCAAATGATGGTGAGATCATCATGAGGACCTGCAATGTCTCAGCAACGGAGATGACAATAGTACTTTTCGACATGGTTGGTTCACTAGTGTATCATGGAAGCTCATAATCATCACATCTGTTTGCAAACCGCATTTCGAATACGGGGATGACAATACATATTGAACTTGGAGAGTTAAATCTCCACATGGCTGACGAATATCAAGAGTTCTTGAAAGAAAGTGTTTTTTGGTGAGGAATCGAATTGTGGCTCCATTATGCACATTGCATCATCACGGCAAGAGTTTGTTCAATATCTCACTCCGGCTCCCCAAGCATCATCACCAAGTACATGAAAAAAGAGAAAACAGTTTTAGAGGCATATCCAACTTGAGCCAGAAGACAAGAATAAAGAACAAACTGCTAACACACAAAGACCAAGGGATCACGGCTATACCAACGACCAATTTCCTCTTATCATTGCCGGTCAAAATCCACGAGATAGCATATCACACATCCAGCCCCTTATTCGCAAGAGAGAAATTTAGGTTGATACTCATTGTTATTACCAGCATCTTCATGTAGACGTTCATCAAAGAATATTAGGAAAGGATGAGGCTCACTGTGATAACGTATCATCAGATATGTCAAGGAGTCGAGTTGTTGTTCCTAGAGGCGCAGTTGATCCACCAGTTCTATTACCGTAAACTACTCTGGGTTGTTCATCTCCCCTGGCCCAAATCCTTCGCTATCCACACCTGTCATGTTGCCAAATCCATGTTAGTAATTCGTTGAGGAATATACCGGTTAAAGAAAAAAGATCCAATTCAAGACAGCTAGCAGATTTTCGTTTATCTCGGAGCAATGAATCTAGACAATCAGAGCATTAAACGTAATTGACACAAATCACATAGAAAAGGATTTTCGTCAACAGGCATTCAATGAAATCATATGAAAAAGGAAGTTTTTCAAATCTTGTCCAGCACCAAAACGGAAGGTTCAAATCAAGCATTCAAGACATTTTAATCAGAGTTTAATCCGAAGATCTCCCTTGAAGCCTATAAAAAGGAGGGAGTTGAGACGAGAAAAAGACAGAATCCGTAATCACCATAAAAAATCCTAAATCCATAAATCCTAGAGATTGAAGGAAGAAACTTATCTCTTCCACCGTTCGAAATCATTGGAGCTGCCATCAACCGCCGCCGCCCCCAACTTTCGGTAAACCTTTGATTCATATCAAAATTATTGAACTCTTGACGTTTTGTTTTGTGTCTTCAGGTTCAAAATGGAGGAAACGGTGAAGAATCGAATGAGATTGAAACAAGGAGAATGATGAATCGGAATTTGAAGCAGAGAGAAAAGGTCGAGCGTTGACTTGGGGATTTAGGGTTCCTACGTTTTTGATTTCTCTGTAAATTTGCTTCTTTTGTATTTTGTACACGTACACATAGCACTTACCACACACCTATACACATGCACCCTCACCGAACACAACTCGTTAACCCTTAATTAACTTATTATGTTTTACATGAAAATTAAAAACCTTTTATTTAACCCAAATTACTATATTTTATAAATTAATCAATCTAACCAAAATATATATGACTAATATTTCTTAATCAATATTTTATTTATTTGTTTTTTATTCAACTTTTGATATATTAAGAATTTGACTCTTTATCAAAATAATGAAATTTCCCTTTTACAAATTTTATCATCTAATTACTTCAAATATTTTATCAATAAGTTAATTGTTACTTTTTTTTTAAAACCAAATCAAAACCCATCCTTTTATAAAATAATTATTGAAACCTTTTTCTATTTAAATCAAATAAGTCAACTTCTTTTCAAACCAAACAATACAACCCTTTTTAAATCGACTTCATCAAATCAACCTTTATTAAAATAAATAAGTAATCAAGTCACCTTTCGATAATCCCCTACTACTCCTTAAAATCAATCTTTTTTCGAAAATTATTCAACGTCGTCTAAAACAATTGTGCACGTCTACACCTCACATTTACATTCACATCACTTGCACTCACTCAGCGCTTTCATGTGTTCGTGTATGGATTTATTTATCTACCTGTTTTTCCGCAATCTATATTTTATCGCAATTTACATTCTCGCATCGCATAAATGTCCAAAGGAAAAACCTGCGCATAACGTAAAAATTGTGCGTATGCATATCATTTGCATCATTTCTCCCACTTGATCCTTGATCCCATTCAAGTCGATCTTCTAAGTTAGATCCTATCCCATAGGAAGGACCTTTATCTTTACAACTTAGACAAACACATTCAACAACTCAATACAATTATTCAAACATTAGAGAAGTAGATTTTAATCATCTTAAGCGAGATAGAATCTCCACCCCACAACAATACAATCTCTTACACTTGTGGCGGTTAAATCTCCCTTAAAATGACAACTCATCTTTTCTCCTAAACTCAATCAACCAACTACCATAATCCCGTAGGAACTTTGACCACAGTCAAAGAACTCCTCAAACCCTTTAGGGGAACTACAAATACTCTGATTCCACTCCCGTAAGGATATGTAGGCATAAGATGCGATATCTTATCGAGTATACTTAGAAATAAACCCCTAGGTCTTTTATCGCTTAAGCAGATAAACCTTAGCAAATAAACAAACATAAAACAAGAGGTTCTTGTAGAGTACTACAGAAACTTAGGATGCTAGCACCTTCCATAAGTTTAACCAACCCCCGAACCTATAACTCTCTAGCTTGCATTTGCATTGCATTGTGGGTATTTCGATTTTTATCCCTTCCTTTGGACAAATCAAAGTTCGGTTGCAAAATGAATTAAAGATTCAAACTAATCAATAGTTTGGTATCTGATTTTCACTGCGACACTAACTGTTCACTTTCTTTTATCCCATGCTTATGACATCATGCCATCATGATAAATCCTTAAATGTCTTTTCAGCCGTATTTATCATTACTTTGTCTTGAAAACGTATGTTTTGCAGTCTGACCATAATTGCCAACACTCATCATTTCTCAACATCAAACACGCGTCTCACTATCTGATTAACTTCAACGGTGGATTCAGGCCTTCAGGATTTCCAAACGCCTATAAATACCTTCTTTCACCATTTTGTGAACTTTTTACACTTTCCAGAATCTCAAGCATCTTGTCTCTTTTCTTTAGTTTTCTTTACCAAACTTTGAGAAAAACCATCTTCTTTCACTTCCTCCAACAATGGCGTCTTCCCAATCCAACGTTCCTGAGAAGAAAACCCATAAGGGTAGAGTTACTCAGTTCAAGCAAACCATCCCTCCTTTTGCAAATATTTTTGGCCTTCAACTAGTTGAAAATCGCCACTATGTGCCAGAACCTACCACTGAAGCGGCATAGAGCATCTACCAATCTCAGGTAATGATCCCTTTAATTGTTTCAGATAAACCCTACGCACTTTCTAGTCCATTATCTCAGGTTGGAACTTCTGACGAGAAGCTATGTGAGTTTCTGCCCTCTTACCGGAGATCCAAGCCGTTAGGGCAAAAACGCTTTTCCAGGCTAACCAATACTGCTGCTGAAGAACTCTCATTGCCTAATGTTGAACCCCAAATTTTGACCCCTTAAATCTTCATCATCATTCTAGGATCATTTTGATTTGATTATTTAATCTTAACATATTTCAAGTTTGTCTTTGTTAAGACACAGGTGAACCAGGGTTCCGTACAATCGGAAATCGAAGTTTCGACGGTTTAATCAGTCAATGTATTGGATTGATTCTCCATGAAACAAGCCTCTACATCAACAAAAGATACTCCATTAGGTCAAACATGGGTCCAATTTGATGTTGTCACACAAAGATCAGGAACAGTGCAGTTCAGGATCCCCGATTAGGGTTTCTGATTAGGAAAAGTCAACTGTGGTTTGACTTTTGATTTAAAAGGTGCTCCAATGATGTAATTATGGTCCATGAAGCTCATATTGCTTAGGGAAGTCCACTCAAGAATTTTCAAGGCCTCAGAAGACCCAGAACGTCAACAGGCGACTCGGTAGTCATCGATCGATCGTTTCGTTGACTGAAACGTCAACTCTTCAACCATAAGGAATTTGACCTCAAGGTGGGATGCAAAAATGTTCCTAATGGAATATTACACCTATCAATGAAGTTTCATGACCATTGGATCAAGTATTGGGGAGTAATTGGAAAAGTCGGGAATTAGGGTTTTGAAAGGGGCAAGACCATAACTTCCTAACCACACATCCAAATGATGTCGTTCAAAGCTTGTTGGAAAGGTCTTGACAATTCCTACAAAAGTCTCACAGTGGTCCATGTGCAAAAAATGCATAGATTTGGAGTTCCTCCCATTGTATACAACACACCAGAGCCATCTCAAACACAAGGAACACACAACTCTATTTCTTTCTCCATTTGCTTGAAAGTGAAGAAATTCACAAAATCACCAAAAATGGCCACTTTGCACTTTTCACACTAGCATCATTTGTAGCCATGAAACCACAATAAAGACCATCCACACACCCTTAAAATCATCATTTGAAGCTATTCCAATAATTAGTTTCATCAAAAACACCATAAATCTAAAAGTCAACTGTCCACACACCATAGTTTGACTTTTATGCAAGTTTCAAGCCAAATCACTACACAAACCATTTTCTATCACCATGACACTTAGAGCATAGCAGCATCCACTGCTTCCAAGATCTCGCCAATGCTTTTATGAAGCAATACAAATACAATTTGGACATGGCTCCTGATCGCTGTCAACTTCAAAATATGTCTCAGAATGAGAAAAGTCATTCAAAGAGTATGCTCAGCGATGGAGAGAGTTAGCTTCCCAGGTTAAACCCCCTCTAGCAGAGAAGGAATTAACTGGAATGTTCATGGATACTTTGTCCCCTCTTTATTGGAAAAATATGATTGGAAGTGTATCTTCAAGCTTTACAGATCTGGTGACTATTGGTCAAAGGTTAGAAGAAGGACTGAAAAGTGGTAAGGTATCCAAAGCTGCTGAATCTTCCCATGGTGCGAATAAATCCTTTGGGACCTTCCATAAGAAGAAAGAAGATCAAACCAACATTCTCATGGTTGAAGTGAGAAATCCTCGTCCCCAACCAAGGTATAATCACTCTACTATTGCTGCCGCTACTGCTGCTGCTGCGCCACGACCAGCTCAGACTCCTCAACGTCCAACTGTTGGACAAAACCAGTATCAAAATAGGAATAAATTTGATCCTATTCCCATGACATACACAGAACTTTATCCTGATCTGGTTCAAAAAGAGTTGATCACTATAAAGACTTTGCAACCTTTTAATCCTCCTCCAGCTGGATTTAGGGTTGACTCTTCCATTGTGCTTTTCATGAGGGTGCCCCATGCCACGACTTGGAACATTGTTATGCACTGAAAGCTAGAGTGTGTGAGTTGATTCGAACTGGAATCCTTGATTTTAAGGATAGTCATCTGAATGTCCAGAACAATCCCTTGCCAGTGCATCAAAAGTGAAGCTTCAGACTGATTTCAGCAGGCTATCTTCCTAAACACTAGTGTTTCAAACAAGACGGCCCATCCTTGTCCTGATTTAGTCACTAGGCCTTTTTGTTTCTAGTTGTTTATACTTTCCTTCATTTTGTTTAAGTTGTTTGCCTTCAAACTATGTTTGTACTTTTATGTTAATGAATGAGCATTACAACTTTTGATTCAATTCATTTTGTCTAATATTTGCATCTTTATGCTTTATCTTTTTAAAATATACACCTTTTGTTCAAACTTTTGACATGCAAATATTTGATGGAGGATGATGAAAACGTTATACCCATAACTGCTGTCGGTATGCTTTCAATCAAACTTTGTTGATGATGTAAGGCATTGTTTCAATCCCCCAAACATTGGAGAAATAAGGAAGATAATCCCTAGTAAACCCCTTCGATCCTAAAAGTTGGAGTTTTTTCTTTACAAAAACCCGTTGTTTTAACCTTGGGATGGGTAGTTCTCAGTTAACTTGGTTATGCGTTCATGCAAGGCACCTTTCATATAAAGGTTGCATCCACAAATTTTCCTTCACACACAACAAACAAGTGCCGAAGATGTTTTTCAAGCCAAAAAGCCGATGATAGTTCATCATAATCATTAAGCCAGACAGTCATTTTCTTTCCAAAAGAAATAAAAAAAAAGACCGCTAAGACAAAACCTATGAAGGAGACTTAGGCAAAACCGGGGCATCCCGCTGACTATTGTCTTCGCAAGAAACAGTTCAGGAAAAAGTTAGGGATAGTAAAAAGAGGAGATCTTTAAAATCTTCACCCTGAAAGTCCTCATTGTCAAAATAACCAAATGTTGTAAAGAAGTAGTGACTCCTGTCTCAAGAGTCCTTGGACTTCTGAACCATCATCATGGCTTTAATCAGTGAAATTCCTATAGGAACCGGAGTGTCTATTCTGAGTTAACTGAGCATAAGACAGGAGATCATCACGTAGATTGGGTGGGCACAAATAAACTTTGAGCCTTTATCCTTTGTTTCTTAAACTGTGAACCAGGCCACGTTACAACCCTCAAAAGACCTAATCGAAACAAGGTTATTTTGAAAGCATATTACAGCAAGGTTGGGTAAACTGACTCCAAAAGATCTTTGCAGATCATTTGTTTTGGCATCATACCTTTTTGCTTTACCTTTCACTTTTGAGTGTCTTGAACCATCGTGTTCTAACCGATGACTCATTTATGTTGCATCTTTCAAAAATGATGTTGATTTCAAAAGTTGCATGAACCTTGCATTACCATGTTTGTATGAATACTTTTGTTTGCAAACTGGCTTTCCTCTCAAGGAATTTTCAAACATTGAGAAACTTGGTCGGTGATCCTATCAGGGGCAAGTTCTTTTCACATCCTGTTGAAGAATCAGTTTAATATTTGTTCAGAGCAAGGTCTTCTCAGATGTGGTTTATCCAGAAGATATTTCAAGACTCAGACTGGGGCAAGCCTTCCACGCACCCAGCGGATCAGTCATCTTCAACAAGCTAAAGCGATTCATTTCACCTACAACAGACAACTAAACTGGGGCAGTTTACTTGAAGAATCCCCAAGCAACTCTTCATCCTTCCTACAAGGATCATCAACTTGACACAGTTTACCGTTGTGGCAGAAATGTGCTCAGCAGTAACATCTTTAGTCCCCAAGAAGATTGAAGTTGATCTCCGTGTTGAGGAATCATTTTTCCAGTCTTGTCTTCTCACCAAAAGAGTCGAGCCTTGTTGTCTGCGTTTGCATATGCATTTGATCATATATCACCTGCATAATTCATATACATATGCATAACATGGGTGTTTCATCCTCATTTGCATTTCTCCTGAGGTTGTGTTTTATCCACGTCTTACCTT
Source organism: Lathyrus sativus (assembly GCA_963859935.3). Taxonomy (NCBI): domain Eukaryota; kingdom Viridiplantae; phylum Streptophyta; class Magnoliopsida; order Fabales; family Fabaceae; genus Lathyrus; species Lathyrus sativus. Next base: position 82,179 of record CAWUDS030003535.1, read on the forward strand.
GTGGTCAACGTCCAACTCACTCAGCACCTACCAAACAGATTTTTGTGTCGTGTTTATCTGATGTTCTTCCAGATATGACATTTCTTATCCGATTGTTCTTCTGGATATGTCTGTTCCTATATACATCCAATACTATTCTCAGATACTATGCTTATACCTTTCATTCAAAGCCATTATTGGATGTCTGGTTTCCTTTTATCCAACGTATTCTTGAATGTCACCTTTGTTTGTCTCTCTCTGATGTTTTTCTAGATTGAGTCTTTGTTCTGATGTTTTTCCAGAATCTATCTGATGTTTTTCTGGATATGTTTCTCTCTCTGATGTTTTTCCAGATTGAGTCTTTGTTCTGATGTTTTTCCAGAACTTCTTTGATGGTTTTCTAGATATTTACCTTGATTCTGATGTTTTTCCAAAATCTATCCGATGTTTTTCCGGATATGTTTCTCTCTCTGACGTTTTTCTAGATTGAGTCTTTGTTCTGATGTTTTTCCAGAACTTATCTGATGGTTTTCCAGATATTTACCTTGATTCTGATGTTTTTCTAGAATCTATCCAATGTTTTTCTGGATATGTTTCTCTCTCTGATGTTTTTCCAGATTAAGTCTTTGTTCTGATGTTTTTCCAGAACTTATCTGATGGTTATCCAGATATTTACCTTGATTATGATGTTTTTCCAGAATCTATCCGATGTTTTTCTAGATATGTTTCTCTCTCTGATGTTTTCCCAGATTGAGTCTTTGTTCTGATGTTTTTCCATAACTTATATGATGGTTTTCCAGATATTTACCTTGATTCTGATGTTTTTCCAAAATCTTTCCGATGTTTTTCCGGATATGTTTCTCTTTCTGATGTTTTTCCAGGTTGAGTCTTTGTTCTGATGTTTTTCCAGAACTTATCTGATGGTTTTCCAGATATTTACCTTAATTCTGATGTTTTTCCAGAATCTTTCCAATGTTTTTACGGATATGTATATCTTTTGTTCTGATGTTCTTCCAGAACTCCTTTGTTGCTTACCTGATGTTCTCCCAGATATGTCTTTAAATACCCTTCCAAAAATGTTTCAGATGTACCTTCAAAATATATGTCTTCAATGTGCTTCTTTGATATGTTCCAGAGTTTATTCGATGTTTTTCCGAGTATCTCTGGTATATTTCAGAGTTCATTCGATGTTCTTCTGGATGTCTCTGATGTTTGTTTCTGTGTACCTATTATATTTCTCAGGTTTCTCCTCACCTCATTCATTGATATTTTGAATGTTGTGACTCTTTTCCATCCAGTTCCATTCATGGATGATTTCTGTTGTTTCCCTAGTGTGTCGGGTCCCATGTGAGTTATTACTCGTCGTATTGTCGTTCTTTAATTTTTGCTCGTGTGTCTGCATTTGTCTTGCATCCAAGCATCATAAAACATCATTTAGTTGTTATTGCATTTCAACATTTGTCCTTTTTCATACCATAGGATCTAAGGGACAAAATATTTGGTTTGCTATATTTAAATACCTTTCACTACGATTCTATGAGGAGTATCATCTCTCATTGCCATCTGGTGAAGATATTTAAATAGGGGCATCTGTTGCACCCCAAATTTTGACCCCTTAAATCTTCATCATCATTCTAGGATCATTTTCATTTGATTATTTAATCTTAACCTATTTCAAGTTTGTCTTTGTTAAGATACAGGTAACCAGGGTTCCGTACAGTCGGAAATCGAAGTTTCGACGGTTTAATCGTTCAATGTATTGGATTGATTCTCCATGAAACAAGCCTCTACATCAACAAAAGATACTCCATTAGGTCAAACATGGGTCCAATTTGATGTTGTCACACAAGGATCAGGAATAGTGCAGTTCAGGATCCCCGATTAGGGTTTCTGATTAGGAAAAGTCAACTGTGGTTTGACTTTTGATTTAAAAGGTGCTCCAGTGATGTAATTATGGTCCATGAAGCTCATATTTCTTAGGGAAGTCCACTCAAGAATTTTCAAGGCCTCAGAAGACCCAGAACGTCAACAGGCGACTCGGTAGTCATCGATCGATCGTTTCGTTGACCGAAAAGTCAACTCTTCAACCATAAGGAATTTGACCTCAAGGTGGGAAGAAAAAATGTTCCTAATGACATATTACACCTATCCATGAAGTTTCATGACCATTGGGTCAAGGATTGGGGAGTAATCGGAAAAGTCGGGAATTAGGGTTTTGAAAGGGGAAAGACCATAACTTCCTAACCACACATCCAAATGATTTTGGTCAAAGCTTGTTGGAAAGGTCTTGACAATTCCTACAAAAGTCTCACAGTGGTCCATGTGCAAAAAATGCATAGATTTGGAGTTATATCCAAAATCATCACAAGAAGGAGAAAACACTTAGAAAAATTCTAAGTTTCTGGCCTTGCAAATCATGTTTTCAGCCAACTTTGAGGGGATTTTTGACCTAGTCCACTTGGAATATGTAGATCATGAAAACATGAAAATTGTAGATCTCCATGAGGGATTTCCAAAGAATACTAGAACTCCTCCATAGCCCTTGTGAGTTGAGAGTTATGAATCCAAAAAGTTGGGGTCTCCACACTTGAGTGCCCATTTCCACTTTTTCACAAATCCACTTTTCAGCCACTTGGATCATTCTCAACCATTGGATCATGTCTTAATATGATATTTATAGAGGTTTATGGTTTAAAATGCATAATAAAGAAGGGTTTGGTAGAGTTTGCAAGTTGTAAGATCAAGTGCCCTTATTTTATTCAAAACAAAGAGGAAAGAGAAACTTTATGATGGAAAATCTGTAGCATCAGCCTCTCCTACTCTCTAGCTTCACTTTAGTCACCTCCATGTCCTTCATACCACTTGATTTATTCCTTGCGTTGAGCCAAGGACTTGAGTGTGCAGCTGTACATGATCTTGAACAAGAGTTGCTCCAAAAATCTCCTTCCAAGGCCAAAACTTCAAATCTGCCCCAATGCTTCTCATGGCCTATAAATAGAGGCTTCCTCCCATTGTATACAACACACTAATTCCATCCCAAACACAAGGAACACACAACTCTCTTTCTTTCTCCCTTTGCTTGAAAGTGAAGAAATTCACAAAATCACCAAAAATGGCCACTTTGCATTTTTCACACCAGCATCATTTCTAGCCATGAAACCACCATAAAGACCATCCACACACCCTTAAAATCATCATTTGAAGCTATTCCAATAATTAGTTTCATCAAAAACACCATAAATCTAAAATTCAACTGTCCACACACCATAGTTTGACTTTTATGCAAGTTTCAAGCCAAATCACTACACAAACCATTTTCTATCACCATGACCCTTGGAGCACCTCACATCCATGATATGTTAGCTGTCTAAAGTCTCAAATCACAGCCGGAAGTACACTTACTCAAACTGTCCATAAAGGTGCATTCTTTCTTCAAGAGGAAGCAACTTCACAAGCTTGTTCAAAGGGAAGGAATTCTTGATTTTTGCAGCTAGACTACAAGAGGTATGTTATTTTAGACTCATTCACTAATATACATCATCATGTGTTAAATGTTTGTGAGTTTAGCTTGTATGTTACCACGTTGAAATAGTTTGTTTGTTATACTGTCAAAATGTATGATGAGGCTAGACTTGATATGGTTGTATTGAGATGATGTTCATTACTGCCAAGAACATGTTCTCCTTGTTTAGTGACTGTCATTAAGGTTTGATTGGTGATGCCTTTAAAGTCTTGTTTAAGCATGTTGTTAGGTGTGTGTGAGTGAATCTGAGTATCCATGTTATCTTACCTTTGAATTCTGTTTGAGGTGCCATAAGCCTGATTTGGTTTTACCTAGTGATTAGGTTGTTTTCTTGAAGTTGACTTCAGGCCCAGGTTTAGTGCTCTGATCTTAACCGTGTTACTTTCTATGGTGAACTCAACATAGTGAATACTTGGACTTGCCTAGTGTCATACCCCAAATTTGTCCTACTTTTGGTATTTAATAAATTTCTTACTGCCACATGACCTCCGACCATGACTCTCTAAGGTTTCGTTATAAAGACCTTGTGTGTACTCACTGTGGTTATAATTCCTAGAAATTTATGTTGAATTCTTGTGGGAAGAGCGTGCCTCCAGCCCCTTATACCCAAACTCATGAGTGTCCTCCTCTCATGATCAAACAAATATGACGTGGTCAATGAGCATAAGGTATATGATGGCAAGTGACAAGCTATGTTTGGATTCTAAATCAGTTTGTGACAAATTTAGATTTAGCTTCAAATTTCAAGTCATCATTTGGATGCAATTAGCTCAGAAAATGTTTCATTTCATTTCAAAGGCTTATGGTAATGTATCAGTTCATAACCATACAACCTGTGATAAAGGAAAGATGAACCCGTATTGCTGCTGTCAAACATGGTCAAGAGATTTCAAGTAGATTTTAATGGCTTCAAGTTAAACCCAAACCTTATTCCAATTGGTTTTAAGGAATATTTCAAGTATATACTAAAGGAATGAGGTTCTTACTCAATTAAATTGTTATGCTTCAAACCTGCTTGAATTTATTGTTACTACAATAGGAGTTATTGACTAAAGCCTTCAGGTATCAGGAGTTTGTTTTTATTGTTCCAGGATTTCTTCGGCCATGCTACAAAACAATTTCAAGCCTTACTACATTCACATCATGAATTTTTAAACTTCATCATTAAAGCAAGGGGGCGTGGGATTTAAGATGTTCGTAACACATGTTAGTAAATCCAAGACTCACGAATAAGGCATGATGCTTTATAAAATTTGATTCCTATTTAAAGCCATGGGATTCAATCTACAAACAATGCCATAACAAGGTTTTATGTGCCAAAGCCATGAGGTCACGTAATTGCATTCAGTGACAATTTTACAAACTCAAAGAAAAATTTCATTTCAAAGTTCACGTTACTGCTAACTGCCCTTTTCCCAAACTGCACTCTAATCATAAATGATACAAAATTCAGAAAAATACAACATAATGACTGAATCTCTGCTAAGGCTATGAGTTGTTTTTCAGAATTTCTCCAAAGATTGACTTTGAGCTTACAATCAAGTATGCTCCTACTAGTGTATGTTGAAAGTCTTGCTGATAGCGGAAGTCTTGCATCATCGAAGGAGAACCGTACATACGCATAAAGGACTACTGAGCGAGGGGCGCGAATTCTGTTGTACAGCAGGATATATTTATTCAGTAGTTCGCTTATCCTTTCCCATTAGAAGCAACATGTTTACCTATAACCAGTGGTCAAATTCTGCAGATCATGTTAAGGAATAACGGAAAAAGAAAGTCCTTTAATTCATTACCCTGGATTTTAGTTGAAAGTTCATTGATTAAAGAATCTTTAATCAACGAGGAATGCAACATCTTGCCCAGGCCATTGTATAACACTTATAAGAGTGGGCACTGTCCTCATATATGTTCTACAGGAACAAGAAACCAACAGTAAGACTTCTATAAATAGTTTGATTATGGCAGCAAAGTTTAACAGCCATCAAAGAAATCAGAGCAAGAAGATGAAATGTCAAAAGTTTTTTAGAATTTTTTTTAAAAAAAAATCAATTATGAAACTTACAAGAGAATCCTTTGATCTTCACAAAGTGCCACATTTTTTAGTACCATGAAGCCATGAACTTTGTAACAAGAAATCCTAAGGTTAGTCCGTTCCACAAAACTACCATATGTCGGGAATCATGATCTGCGTTCTTCAAGCCTCCGCGCAAAGTACATACAAAATAAAGAGAGGCAATGTATTAGCTTAAACTCAATAAATCGCATACCAAGATACTATACAACAAGCTTACAAACATTTCTCCTCATGAAGCACGCAACTCATCCGCAATCCTGCCCATTCCTCCAAGCAACATTTTGTTTCCTTCAATTATAGCTAAAATCTGCAGTAGTGCAACATGAACAACAAGAGCTTCAATTTTATAGCAATCCAACTGATCTGCAGTAACAACTTCCAAATCCAGTCAATTAATGGTAGTATAACAAAGAAGAGAATCATTTGTATATAATACAACAAACATGAACCTCATGTGTAAAGTGTTATGAGCCCAAGCAATATAAATAACAATTCACATATCGCATACATTTCACAAAAGCGTGCTTTCAATTCCTATATTGCAATCCAGACAGATTCATCACAAACTAGAAGGCAACATATCAAAAGTTCAGTGTGCATAAGATTGTAATAACTTAAGAGAATAAAAGAGGACTCACAAACCCCAAAATATGTAGTAAGAACATCTTTGCACACTCATGGCCCATGATGTTTGAGTTATACTTTTCATCACTAAATCCTTGGATGCCAAGAGAAAAGGTTAAGTGAAGTATATCTGCACTAGAAGAATTCAAGAAACAAAGACTGGCAGCAGCAAGCCAGAGGCCAGCTCTGGAACATGAAGGTCTTGATGCTTTGGCCAATGCTGCAGTACTTGGAGATGATACAAGTGACTCTGGCAGGACACTAGTCACGACCACTAAACACCCTCGTGATAAACCTGGATGCTCCTGCATTGTCTGTATTCAGCCACCGGGTAAGAAGGGTCAAGCACATATAAATAACAGATTTAATGCACATAATGGGTGTAAGTCACAACTTGGCATACCAACTTTATTGCAGCCAATATGCACAACCGCAGACAAGATCTTTGCATTTGGTAAAGTCTCAAATCCTTGTTTGACTTAACCATGAGAAACTTGTTTCTAAACTCTACCGCGATACAAGCTTCAAACTCCGAGAGGTAGAATAGATGATCTACTCTCCTGCCAAACCTACACAGCACAAAGAAAATGGAAGTTGGTCAGATTGAGATAATATACAGGACTAGAGATCTTGTTAACTTCAAGACAAGAAACATGTCATACATGGTTTTCAAAGATGAACATATAATTCAAAACCAAGTAGGAATCAAAACCGAATGCGATCAGTTCATAAAATAATGATATTACTAACACTGTTAGTATATTTACCATCATACCATGCATTGAAATGATGAGAAAACAAGAGAAGTTCAAGGAAGTCTCGCAAATCAGGATCTACAACAAGTAGTGTTCTGGTTCTTATGATTATGTTATTGAAGTATCATCAATGCGCTTCTTCTACGCCTTCATCACTAAAGCAAATCAAGGACCAGGTCCCTGTTTGTTATGCCAACACCATGCTTCTTACCATAATACATCCTCACTCTCTTGCCCTGCAAAAAAAAAAAGGTAAAAAGCATAACGTTTAGGAACTTTTCACAACAATAAAATTCACAACCGGAAGAAATTTCGAGTGACAGAAAAGCAGGATTCATAGAAAAATTCAGAAATTTTAAGTGCTCAAATCAGTCACATAACACAACAGTTAGTTCAAAAACAATGCCAAACTGAGAAATACCACATAAGCACGGTAAAAGTCCCAAAGTGCACAGTAAGAAAATCAGGGTAAAAAAACCTGATATTTTGAAAACACTACAGACAAAACGCAGGAGTCACTATCATTGAAATCCCAAAAAATCAGAAATCATGGCAGTAGCACATAACAGAATTGTACTACCTAAACGCACCTCATCGTCCTACACAAATTTCACACGATTCAACCAATTTTTTTCATCAGCAATTTCGATTCTCACACATACCAAGCCAAACCCTAAAATCCCCTATAAATACAGTCCCAATCATTTGCAAAAGACACAAGAAAAAACCCTAACATTACTCTGCCCAAATCATTACCCAAACCCCTCACTCCAAAGCTCGTATCAACAAAGGTTTCTCAGATTCATCATTTGAATCTGAATAAACTTTGATCTTGAACACACATATATTCACTCAAAACGACGTATTTCAAGGAAGAAGGAGAAGAAGTAGAAAGAAGTTAAGTGAGCGAAAAGAACAGAGTTACCTCGCTAAGTCTCTCGTCTAACCAGCTCCGATAAAGTAAGTTCTCTTCCTCCCCGTTTTCATTGGTTGCATTATTTTGTGAATATGGTATTCTGTTTCACTGCACCTTATGAATGTGACTCCAACGATGATCTTCATCCTTCGTCTCGCCTGAACCCTTATTCATTTAATGGTTGAGTTGAGAGTTGAAGAGTATTGAAGTGAGTTGATTAGGGTTTTTTTTCACTTCAGGAGAGGGGTTAATCATAGTTTTGAGGTTGTTCTTAGAGATTTGTAGTTTTATTTGGGGATAGGGTTTGGAAAGAGGGAGGCGGATAGAACGAGAGATGAGAGGTTAAAAGGGTATGGGGGACGCGTTTGAGCTTCAGGAGGAGGCGTTTGGTTTTGTGGCTTCTAGATTTTGTCTTTGTAGCAGATAAGTGTATATTCCCTTGGTTTTTGTTTTTATTTTATTTAATGAACATTAATGATAGCAACGGGAAAGAGGAAATATTTTGGAATTATATTAAGGTTTTTGGAACATATGGGTACGCATAAACACACGTGTCCCTTGCTTATCTCTTGGAACTGCCAGCCCTCATTATGTGTAGGCGGCTGATCCTTCATGATGCCCCCCTTTGGTCTTCCATGTACGTTTTACGGGCCAACCGGGTGATTAACAACCCAGGTCCGTTGCGTTTTTCTTAGAAGGAGAAGAGGGTTGTTGGGATAGTATAAGGCCATTGGGCCGATAGGATTAATGTTAATTAGTCTAATTAAATTTAATGGAACTTAATAGGATCATATTTTAGAAACTAATTATATTAGCGATATTATTAGTAATATTATTAGTGATATTATTAGTTTTATTTTATTTTATTTATAAATTATGATAATTGATATTTGCTTTGCAATATGACTTTATTTAAATTCTATTTAGAATTTTATCAAAATTGTTTCTTATTTTCCATTTCCATTTTATTTGTTTTTAGATTAGAATAAGTGAAAATCTCTTTTCGAATTTATATGAAAGTGGTGGATCCTTGGAGTCTAGCACTCCTCGGGTCCTTGAGCGACCGCTCTCGAGGTGTACGCCTTGAGTTGTGGTCGTTTTGTCTTTCATCGCTAGACTACTTAGTTTTGTTTAAAACATTAAAAGTTTGCAAACCCTAACTCGAGCAATATACTTACCCTAGTTTAGTCTACATGCGTTAATATTTTCAAATTGTTTTCTTAAATAAATCACGAAAGAATAGAGTTCTTGGAGTCGTGCATTCCTTGAATTCGAGAATGACCAATATTGAGGCGTACGCCTTAAATAGTGTGTCATTCGAACTTTCGTTCCTAAAACACTTCCCCTAATTATTTGGACAAGTATTCATTGTCCAACAAACATATTTCGTAATTAATGGAATGAAAAAGGTGTTGTTGGGATCTAGCATTCCAACGATATCCCGACTAATTGGTTGTGAGGCCGACGTCTTGCTTATCAAATAGTCGTCATTCCTCCTAAACATACAACCTCTCTAACCTCGTTCCTCACCTTCATACGGTCGAGTCTAAACCCTAGTATGTTTCTAAACCATACGTCGAATCCAAACTATTTTCTTAATTAAAATTACGAAAGAATGGAGTTCTTGGAGTCTCGCATTCCTTGAATTCTTGAGTAACCACTCTTGGGGCGTACGCTTTAGGTTGTGGATTACTTGACCTTTCGTTTATAAAACACGTGCCCTAACTATTTGGACAAATATCGCCATTGTCCATTCAAATACAGTTTCATAATTAATTGAATGAAAAAGGTGTTGGGATCCGGAATTCCAACGATATCCCGACTAATTGGTTACGAGGCCAACGTCTCGTTTATCGAGTAGTCGTCATTTCTCCTAAATTTTCAACCCGTCTAACCTCGTTTCTCACCCTCGTGTGATCAAATCAAAATCTCGCTCAATTCAAACCCTGATACATGTCTAAATCGTCCATCAAACACAAATTTTTAAATTGAATGAAAAAGGTATCGTTGGAATCTAGCATTTCAGTAATATCTCGACCAATTGATTGCGAGGTCGACGTCTCGTTTATCGAATAGTCGTCATTCTTCGTCTCGTTTACCGAATAGTCGTTATTCTCCGTCAAAATACCTAACCAAACTTCTCTTTTCTCGCCCTCGTGCGATTGAATCTTTTTAAACCTAATTCCTCGCCCTCGCGCGATCCCTACAACTCATACACCTTTTCTCAAAGAACATTGTTTAGTCTATTTTTCCGCGCATAACAAACTCTTGCTTCAGCCTCCCCTAGCGAGCAGACAAGCCAACGTTTAGCAGTTAGAATGCGACCTAAACACTTGTTCGTTCACAAACCTTTTACCGTAGTTGGCCGAACTACGGCTGCTCTGATTTCTCATATCCGTTGAGAATACGTAGGCATAGGATTGGGATGATCCTTGCGAGCACATTCCCCACAATCCCCTCTTTTTCCCGTAGTCCCACGAACTATGAATGCTCTGATTTTCCACTTCTTATAAGTGAAGATACGTAGGCACAAGGGCCCCTATCCTTGGCGAGCACCCTATCTTAAAATCACTCATTCCCCCTATAGGAGAAACCTTAGAAGAAAACAAACAAGCGTAGTTAACTTTACTCTCGAATCGATTAAGAGGTTCTCGTTGAGTACAACGGACGTAGAGGGTGCTAATACCTTCCCTCTGCGTAATCGTCTCCCGAACCTAGAATATTGGTTACGATGACCATGTTCTTATCTCTCTAAAGGTTTTATCGATATTTTCCTATTCCTTCCTTAGAATGAATAAAGTTCGGTGGCGACTCTGTTTCGAACAGTATTTTCCGCGTCCATCGTGAGGATCGTATTTTTCGAGGTACGACAGATGGCGACTCTGCTGGGGACACCACATTGCCCTATGCAAGAGAGAGTCAAGCCTAACTTGACTCGATTTGAGAGTGTTGACCTTTTCTTAACTGTTTTCTGTGTGCTTATGTTTTTTCTTTGTGCTTATGTTCTCCTGTTGTTTATTTATTACTTTCTCTTTCTATTATGTGTAATATATTACATTTGCTTGTTGGATTCCGGGAAAATATCACAAGTAAAGCTCTACACCCGAGCTTTGGAAAAAGAAGAGAGAAAACATAGTTTAGAATCGGTAGTCGAGTAATGTTAGTCCCCGAGGATTCGCTCCTTGTGTGCCTAGCATGAAAGCTCCTCCAGAATAGACCTTTTCGTAGATCTTATCGTAACGCAGCTAGCCTGTTGCACGATTTGATTCATGAAGGGTCCATGACTCTGGGAACCGCTCTTAGAACCAGTTTCTATATTGGTAGTCGTGTAGTGTTGGTCCCCGAGGACTCGCTTCTCGTGGGCCTGACATGAAGACTCCTCTCGAGAGAGATCCTTTGGTATTACTGTCGTAATGCAGCTCGCTTGTTGCGTGACGGTGGTATCATTGGTATCTATGACCTTGAGAACCCTGTCCGTCAACATAGAAACTATCCCGTGAGTGGGTCATTTTGGGTAAAGAATCTAAAACTATCTTTATACCTATTATGAGGGTGGGAGATACTTGTGATAGCCTGGATCCCGCACTGTTGCATTCATAAACATTTACATATGCATCATAACTTACACTAGTTTTTATTTTTAGGGAAGCATTTATATTGACAGGTTGAAATACATTCACAAAATGGCCGCAAGTTCAGAAAAGAGAAAGACTATTCAGCTTAAGGCACTCAAACCTGATGTTAGTGTGGTCATGAACTGTTTGAAAGAAATTCCTACCATCTTCAAGAAGACTCTGATAGGAAGGTTTGGCCAGGTGACCGATCTGCTAATGATTGAAGTACAGGTCCCTGCTATTACGGCTTTGGCACAATTTTATGATCCGCAAATGAGAAGCTTCTTATTTCAAGATTTCTACTTAACACCTACTATTGAAGAGTTTGAGGGGTTCCTAGGTTTCCCGGTCAAGGGTAGGGCACCTTATACTATGATAGGGCAGACTCCAGAAGTGGAAGAATTGGCCGATGCTCTCAAAATTTCGATTTCAATAGCCAAAGCTGGTTGGAAGAAGAGAGAAGATTTCTTTGGCTTTAGAAGCATTGTACTAGAGAAAGAAGCAATTAAGATGTTAAAGAACAAACAATGGGATGCTTTGGTGAATGTATTGGCTCTCCTCATCTATTGGCTAGTATTGTTTCCCACTTTCGAAGATTTCGTTGATTCTGCAGCTGTCAGCGTGTTTTGGGCCGTTTGGAAGAAGGAGCAAAGCCCGGTACACCCTCTCTTGGCTGATGTTTTCTACACTTTACACCTTCGCCATGAAAGAAAAGGTTTAGTGTTGACATTTTGTCTCCCTATTCTCTACAAATGGCTCACTTCTCACATACTCAAACGTCATGCCACCGTCCCTACTTTGAACAGTGGGGAATGGGCTCAATTTCTAGTATCTATCTCTGAAAAGAACATCACCTGGTACCCGAACAAGTTGGAAGTAAGTGAAATCATCATGAGCTGTGGTAGTTTTTGCAACGTACCATTGATCGGGTCAAAAGGTTGTATAAGCTATAACCCTATACTAGCTATACGACAATTTGAGTACCCAATGTTAGGGAAACCTGAAGACAAAGAACTAGAAGAAATGATTCTCAATGAGAGAGGCGCCAAGGATCCATCACTTCTCTGTCAGATTGTACGATCTTGGCAGAAAGTTCATACTAAAGGATCAGAATTGAGAAGAAGGGATGGTGTGGCCAGGATGCCTTTTCGACAGTGGGTTCTAGAGAGGGTCAAAATAGTTAAGCTCCCCTTTTCTATTGAGGATCCTCCTAAACTCGCCACTCCACAACCTGTACCCGTATCAGTTGAAGAAGTGGAAGAGATGAGAGTCAAGATAGCCCAGCTAAGGAAAGAAAATGAAGATTTACAAGTCAAGCTTCAAAATGTGACTAATGAAAAGAATCACATGAGGTATGAGATCGAGAGAAAGGATAAGCGAATTGAAGAGATGGGAAGCAAGATTAATGAAGAAAAGGGTAAAAGGAAAAGGACCAAAGTATGTATCAACCAGGCTGACAGTTGTTTAGAATCCCTCAAAGAGCAGCTGGATCACGCTCATAGAAAATGGCGAGAGAATGAACAGTGGTATCTTCTAGCCACTAAACAGAATAAGGAGATCAGGGAGACATTAGGAGCTGAAATCAAGACACTTGGTGCTGCACTACGACAATCAAGAGCTGGCGAAGATAGAGAATGTCAACTCAAGGAAGAAGCCCTAAACTCATCTTGGGTTAAACCAGAAGACTGGTGTAAGATATGTGTTGACATGGATGGGCTCAAGAAGTTTATTAAGTATCAGGAGAATCAGATAGGAGCTATCAAGGAAGACCGAGCAATTTGGTCTGTTGCAAGAGACCACTTAGCTCGTGATGTTGCGGCATATGAGCAATTCATTCACATCATAAAGGATAACCGAGACGCATACCGCAACAAGCTAAATGGGTTGGTGGAATTTTGTAACTGGTTGGCCAAAGATCTGATATGGAAACATAGAGATGCTATGGAGGCTATAGATGACTCTACCGCTCCGGCTATTTATGAGTTCATATGTGTGTGTAAGGAAATGCTGGCAAGATTCAAGGAAGAGCTCAAGGAGCGCGAAGCAAGAAGAAATGAAGCTTGAAGTTTTCTTTGTTTTTCTATTATTTTTCGCAAATTTATATTCCTGGATGGATTGTACTCTATTTATGATGGAACAATTTGAATGAATGAGGAGTAGTCCTTTTTTAATTTATTTGTTCTTGTGCTGTTTGAATGATTGATAAAAAACCGTTGGTATAAATGCTTCCCTAAAAAAATAATAAAAATGCAATCATAATCATAAGCATAAACATAAGCATTTTTGCACCTTCGCCCGACATTACAACTCATCGGACTTTTCCTTTCTACCTCTAGCATTTGAAAGCTGACTACTCGACATCGCTACGAGACCAGGCGTAACTTTCAAATGACGCTTGAACAAATGGAAGAGACTCAGAACACCATGAGGGGTGACATCGACTCTCTCAAGATGAAGATGGACCAGCTGCTGGAGACAATGCTGACGTTAGCCCAAAAAGAAAACAATGATGAGACTTTTGCTAATGCCAAGAAGGTGGCTGACAATATAGGAACTTCTGGGATTGTTAAAACTCCCCACGTGGACCTGATCGACCGTTCCACATCCGCGCGTCAGGGCTCTGAAGCAGACATGGATGAACAATATGATGCTTTTTACCAACCTCCACCACCTCCTCCTCAACACAATATGGGGGTTACTAATGACCTTGCTGCAGATAGACTACGAACTGTTGAAGAGAAAATCAAGTCATTGGAAATCAAAAAGACTCCAGGGTTGGATGCTCTTGACATGTGCCTAGTTCCGGGATTGGTGATACCGAAGAAATTCAAAGTCCCAGACTTTGAGAAGTACAAGGGGTCAGCTGCCCCAAAACCCATCTAAGAGCGTACTGTCGCGAGATGGGGGCTCACATTGATAACGACTTGATCTTAATACACTACTTCCAAGATAGCCTCAGTGGGGCATCATTGGAATGGTATATGCAGTTAGAAAAAGGACAAATCAGTACGTGGAGAGATCTAGCAGATGCGTTTTCACAACATTATCAGTATAATACTGATTTGGCACTAAATCGCACGCAGCTGCAAGATATGACTCAACGTAACAATGAGTCATTTAAAGAGTATGCCCAAAGGTGGAGGGAATTGGCTGCTCGTGTTCAACCACCATTGCTGACTAAGGAGTTAACTGACATGTTTATGGGAACTCTACAACCTCAGTACTTGGATCACATGCTTGGGTCCAGTTTCCCTAACTTTGCTGAAGTGGTGTCAGTAGGTGAAAGAGTCGAGAGCACTTTGAAAAAGAACAAGGCTGCAGTCCCAATGAATGGAGGAAGAAAGCCTTTTATGAAGAAAAAGGAAGATGAGAGGACAAAGGGGCAGAGCTCCGGTGGATATCCAGTATCAACAAGTAGCTGCAGTAGCCCAAGCTCCCTACCAACAACCAGCTCAACAACAGAATCAACAACAGAATCATCAGAGAGTTCCTCCGCCGCAATATCAGAATGCTCCGGCTCAAAGACCACAAAGGCCGAGGCAGCCAAGAAGACAACTTGACCCGCTGCCTAAGTCATATGGACAGATTTTTGCTCAGCTAAATCAGAGTGGGCACTTAACATTGCGAGATTTACGTCCGACAATCTTTCCATATCCTCTTGGGTACGATGCCAATGCTCATTGTGAGTTCCATAAGGGAGCCCCTGGACACTCCATAGACAACTGCTATGCGTTTCAGAACAGGGTGCAAGACATGATAGAGTCCAAAGATCTCACTTTTACACCTAGAGGTGCCAATATTACGAAAGATCCGTTACCTAAACATGGAGGTCCTTCTGTCAATGCTGTTGAAGAGAGTAGTGGTTTGAGACTAATTACAAATGTTGAAGATGTCCATACTCCAATGGCCGTTATTGGAGAACAATTGAAGAGAAGTGGGATGATTCCCCAAGAAGAAATGGAGAATTTGACTGACGAAGTGGTGAAAAGACATTTGCAAAGGTTCATAGAACATGGGATAATACAAATAGAACAAAGAGATTCGAACGTGTCTGCTATTGATATTCAGTATGATGAAACAAGTGCTTATCCAACAAGGCGACTTCGACCAGCGCCAGTAGTCTTGCAGTATGATCCTTCGGAAGCCTTTCAACAGAGGCCCACCCGACCAGCACCCGTGATTATGCAATATGATGAAGATGACGTCAATAGACAAAAAGCAGCACGACCAGCTCCAGTGGTAATAGAGTATTCTGTCAATGAATCTGAGCCCAAAGTTTTTAAATAGAGGCCGGAGAGACTAGTGATTGAGTATGATGCTGCCAAATGCGATGCAGTGGTTGGGCCTAGTGGGATGACCCGTAGTGGTCGTTTATTTGCCGCCAAACCAGTGGAAGTGCCAGCTAGGAATAAAGAAAAAGCTACAGTCGAACTGCCAAGTGTTGAGCCACCTGTTGAGGTATCATCACCAAAGGCAGCGGTTACGCCAAAGGAAGCTGAGGAATTTTTGAAGATCATCAGAAAAAGTGATTACAAAGTGATTGATCAACTAAACCAGACTCCATCCAGAATTTCCATGCTCTCGTTGTTACTTAGTTCAGAGGCCCACAGGTTATCTTTAATGAAGGTGTTGAGCGCCGCGCATATTGCTAAAGACATCACTGTAGCCCAGTTCGATGATGTGATAGCTAGCGTAACAACCGGGAACTTTCTTGGGTTTAATGATGATGACCTGACTGCAGAGAAAAGAAATCACAATAAAGCTCTCCACATTTCAATCAAGTGTCAAGACACATTGATATCCCGAGTCTTAGTGGATACAGGTTCCTCTTTAAATGTGCTTCCTAAGATCCCCTTGGAGAGAATGCCAATAACAGGAGTTAGCATGAAGCCGAGTGCTCTGGTAGTCAAAGCTTTTGATGGCTCTAGGCGTGCTGTGATTGGCGATGTGGACTTGCCAATAAAAATCGGACCAACTGTCTTCATTATTACTTTCCAAGTAATGGATATTTATCCAGGGTACAATTGTCTATTAGGAAGACCTTGGATTCATTATGCAAGAGCTGTTACCTCCACCCTTCACCAGAAGCTAAAATTTGTCAGTAATGATAAGGTAGTTCAGATTGGAGGAGAGGAGGATATCTTGGTAAGCCACTTGACGTCCTTCAGGTACATTGAAGTTGAAGGGGAAATGATGGAAATGCCTTTTCAGTCATTTGAAATGGTGAATACATTAGCAGTGTAGCGAATTTCAGATAGTCAGAGTTCAAGATCAGCAATGGCCTCTTATGAAAAGGCTAAGATGGTTGTAGATGAAGGGAACGCCCAAGGCTGGGGCAAGATGGTGGAAGTGGCTGAAAAGTTTGACAAATTTGGGCTAGGATACCATCCTTCGTCCAACACAGTGACGGTTGTACGTGACAAGAAGCAGATTCCTCCTGTAGCAGAAGTTTTCAAGAGCACCGGGCATATCTTTGATCATACCTCCGCCATGGTAATTGAAGATGAGGCTGATGACAAAGAAGTCTCCACAAGCTGGATCCGACAGGCTGAACCTGGTGAAGAATTCAAGAACTGGAAGACCATCGAAATACCCCAATTCTTCCCTCTTCAAAAGTAAAGTTTTAATTAATTTTCAAAACCCTACGCTCTGCCCAAGGCGTAGTGGAGCTTTGTATCGGGCCTCCTGATGTTTCGAAACATGTTTAACATGAATAAATTTTGATTTGCATTCAATTCTTTTGCTCATTTTCTTTTCTACTTTTTTCATAATTAATGGCATTTCTTTCACGCACTCACTTTCCTAAATAAGCTACATAAATCATAAACATGCAGAGACACTACCGAGGTCCTTGATATCGACACTGCTATAGGCCTTTATGATTTTGATTGTCCAATATACCGAGCGGATGAGGAATACGAGGATGAGCTCCCCAACGAATTGGCTAGGTTGTTGCAGCAATAAGAGAAGGTCATTATGCCGCATAAAGAGGATGTCGAGATTATCAACCTAGGTTTAGAAGAAAATAAAAGGGAGATAAGGGTTGGCGCGTCTCTTCAGGATACTGTCAAGGTAAATTTGGTAGGGCTCCTTCGAGAATATGCTGATGTATTCGCATGGTCGTATCAGGACATGCCTGGTCTAGATACGAACATCGTTGTACACAAGTTGCCACTCAAAGAAGAGTGTCATGCCGTCAAGTAGAAGTTGAGAAGAACCCGTCCCGATATGGCTCTGAAAATCTGTGATGAAGTCCGAAAACAATTCGATGCAGGGTTTTTAGCAGTGGCCAAATATCCGCAATGGGTTGCAAATATCGTTCCAGTGCCGAAGAAGGATGGAAAGGTCCGTATGTGTGTGGATTACCGCGACTTAAACAGAGCAAGTCCTAAAGATGATTTTCCATTGCCTCATATTGATGTGTTGGTAGATAATACGGCTCAGTTCTCCGTTTTTTCCTTCATGGATGGATTCTCTGGTTACAATCAAATTAAGATGGATCCAGATGACATGGAAAAGACCACGTTCATTACACCATGGGGCACATTCTGTTACAAGGTAATGCCATTTGGGTTGAAGAACGCTGGGGCAACGTACCAACGTGCAATGGTAACACTCTTTCATGATATGATTCATAAAGAGATCGAAGTGTACGTTGACGACATGATTGCTAAGTCCCAGACTGAAGATGAACATTTGGTTAATATGGAAAAGTTGTTCGCCAGACTGAGGAAGTTCAAGTTGAGACTTAATCCCAACAAATGTACGTTCGGGGTGCGGTCTGGAAAGTTGTTGGGCTTTATCGTAATCCAGAAAGGGATTAAGGTGGATCCTGATAAAGTAAGGGCGATTCAGGACATGCCTGCGCCAAAGACCGAAAAGGAGGTCCGTGGATTTCTAGGGAGGTTGAATTATATCGCAAGATTTATTTCACATCTCACAGCCACTTGCAAGCCAATTTTTAAGTTACTCAAGAAAGATCAGCTGGTTGTATGGAATGATGAATTCCAAGGGGCATTTGATGCAATCAAAGAATATTTGCAAGAACCACCGATCTTGATACCACCAGTTCCTGGAAGGCTGCTCATTATGTACTTAACTGTGCTAGAAGAATCCATGGGTTGCGTATTAGGACAACAAGATGATTCATGCAAGAAGGAGCATGCTATATACTATCTCAGCAAAAAGTTTAACGACTGTGAGACTAGATACTCTTTGCTTGAGAAAACTTGTTGTGCACTTGCATGGGCTGCTGGACGCCTCAGACAATATATGCAGACACACACCACATACTTAATCTCTAAGATGGATCTAATCAAGTACATCTTTGAGAAGCCTGCTCTTACCGGTAGGATAGCCCGATGGAAAATGCTTTTGTCTGAATACGACATCCAGTATGTCGCTCAAAAGGCTATCAAAGGCAGTGTGCTAGCGGACCATTTGGCCCACCAACCCGTGGAAGATTATCAGCCGTTGAGATTCAACTTTCTAGACGAGGATATCATGATGGCAAAAGATTACGAGGAGCCAGGGCCAGATGAAGGGCCAGAACCAGGAGAGCGATGGACTCTTATGTTCGATGGTGCTTCTAACTCTTATGGACACGGAATTGGGGCAGTGATTACATCTCCCAAAAATTTTCACTTGTCGTTCACGGCCAAACTCTGTTTACCGTGCACTAACAATATAGCGGAGTACGAGGCATGTATACTAGGGCTAGAAGAGGCCATTAACTTGAGAATCAAAACTCTCGATGTGTTTGGAGATTCTGCTCTGGTAATTTATCAGATAAGAGGCGATTGGGATACAAAGCATGAAAATTTAATTCCATACCGGGATTATGTGGCCAAATTGCTTCCCCGATTCGATGATATCACTTTTGCCCACATACCTCGAGAAGAGAATCAAATGGCTGACGCTTTGGCAACTCTAGCATCCATGTACAAGTTGATATGGCCTAATCATCGACCGTCTATTGATTTACGACGCTTTGAAGAGCCCGCACATTGCCTGACTGCTGATAAAGACGCAGATGAAAAGCCGTGGTTTTATGATATAAAGCGATATCTTGAAAAGCACGAATATCCCGAAGGAGCTCTGGGTATCGACAAAAGAACTTTGCGAAGATTGGCATCCAACTTCTTCCTCAACAGAAATGTACTATACAAACGCAACTATGACACTGTTTTGCTCAGATGTGTGGAGAAACGTGAAGCTGAACAAATTCTAAAAGACATTCATGAGGGCTGCTTTGGAACTCATGCGAATGGACATACCATGGCAAAGAAAATATTGAGAGCGGGCTATTATTGGCTTACCATGGAAGCAGATTGTTATCATCATGCCCGAACTTGTCACAAGTGCCAAATATACTCTGATAAGATTCATGTACCCACCACTCCATTAAACGTCTTAACCTCACCATGGCCCTTCTCCATGTGGGGAATAGATATGATTGGGATGATTGAACCAAAAGCGTCAAACGAACATCGCTTCATACTTGTGGCTATAGACTATTTCACCAAGTGGGTTGAAGCTGCTTCATATACCAACGTTACTAAGCAAGTAGTCGCTCGCTTCTTGAAACACAACATTATATGCAGATATGGAGTGCCTAACCGCATCATCACTGACAATGGGTCGAATCTCAACAACAAAATGATGGACGAGTTGTGCGCCAGTTTTAAAATAGAACACCATAACTCGACACCATATAGACCCAAAATGAATGGAGCCATGGAATCAGCTAATAAAAATATCAAGAAAATCATCCAGAAAATGGTGGTCACGTACAAAGATTGGCACGAAATGTTGCCCTTCGCACTGCACGGCTACCGTACTTCGGTACGAACTTCAACAGGGGCAACTCCCTACTCGTTGGTTTACGGCATGGAGGCAGTTCTCCCAATAGAGGTCGAAATCCCTTCGCCGAGGGTTTTAATGGAAGCTCAACTTGATGAAGCCGAATGGGTAAAGACGAGGTTTGAAGAACTTAATCTCATTGAGGAAAAGCGCTTGACAGCCATATGCCACGGCCAGCTTTATCAGAGAAGAATGAAGAGAGCCTTCGACAAAAGAATGCATCCCAGGACATTCGCACAAGGAGACTTAGTACTCAAGAGGATCATGGCTATGTATAATGAATCTAGGGGCAAATGGACGCCAAACTATGAAGGCCCGTATGTGGTAACAGAAGCATTCTCTGGTGGTGCCCTAAAGCACGCAACCATGGATGGGGAGGAGTTACCTTATCCAGTGAATGCAGATTTGGTCAAACGATACTTTGCCTAAAAAAGTGGAATAGTAGAGCCGCTAAGTCGAAAACCTGAAAGGGCGACTTAGGCAAAATTGGCTATCCCGGTGAACCGAAAACCCGAAAGGGCGGTTCAGGCAAAAATTAGGGATAAAATAAGAATAGGCTCGCTGAGTTGAAAACCCGAAAGGGCGGCTCAGGCAAAAATGGCGTCCCGGTGGATTGAAAACCCGAAAGGGCGATCCTGGCAAAAGTTAGGGGCAAAATTACAAGGCAAAGTATCCATTATGCATGATCACTTGACCCTAGTATATTATCAAGAGACATGATTGATCCGACCATTTTTCTATGAAGCAAGGTGTTGAAGACTTCCAAAGTCATAGGGACTATAGCAGTGTTAAAACTCAAAGGAACTCTAATTTTTGCCATTATGTTTTTCTTGCACTGTAATCACCTCATTAAGGGATTACATCTTTGTATATTTACCCATTCAAGGGTAAAATCAATATAAAGAGAGATTTCTCAATTAAATTGTGCTCACTCTTTTACTTTATCTGATTGTTTGCAAATTAATTTTATTTTGATGATTTGTGTTCGAAACTTCAGCTAAAAAATAAAAATATAACTTTTGACAAGGTATAGAACTTGTTTTGATGTTCGAAGATATTGGGGAAAATAGATGGTCTCCAAGAAAAATATCAACAGGTAGAAGCATTGAATTAGTCGTCAGCAGCCCAAGCTTGTCATCATGAAAAGCTTTGACTTTCTAAAGGGTTTATATGATGTGATTCCCCCACCATCGAGTTCAAGGGCTAAACTGGGGCAATCAATTCCCCCGGTCGTCATGGAGTATCTAAGTCTGGGATGTCGAGTAGTCTAATCCTCTCACTACCCCACAGAAAGCCCAATCTTTTATTGGCAACATCAAAAAGCCACTTCAATTGGCGCCTTAAATTCACCCTAAAAGTCCAGTCTTCATTGGCAACCACTAAAAGTCCATCCTCGTTGACATTCTCAATAACCAAAAGTCCAAACCATTTGGCAACTACTAAATCCAATCCCTGGTGATGTCCCCGACAGGATTTTATCCCCGGCATACCTGGTCGCTGCATTATCATAAGCACGACATACAACCTCATATCAAAATCATATCAAGCATTAACATATCATTTGCATTCGCATCATGCACTTCCTAGCAGTTGCACCTTAGTTGCATGTTTGGGCATCATAAAACATTGCATTGCATAGCAATATGGCAGGATCCAGGATCAGTTCGCGAGCATCTTGGTCAGTCCTCCAGTGAAGTTGGCAGTATGACTCTGAAAAGAGTTAATACCCCACGAGTTTAGGGAATTCTACTCCCCAGCAAGTCATTCTTCAACCATGCAGTTGATGATGATAATCCTCAGCAACTATTGCTCTGGTGGCCCCAAGCAGAGGTTATCTTAGAGAGTTTGTTGAAGATTTCTCCCCTGCAGAGTTTGGACGACATTGTTCCTCTAATAGGGATTTTAGCTCAACTATTCCTCAGCAAAATTATCACTCGAGATACTGCTTTGGTATCATCGAAGAGCCTTAATGGATAAGGTACTGCTTCGACCACCCGAAGAATCTCAAGTTTTGTTCGAGATACTGCTTTGGTATCATCGAAGAGCCTTAATGGATAAGGTACTGCTTCGACCACCCGAAGAATCTCAAGTTTTGTTCGAGATACTGCTTTGGTATCATCGAAGAGCCTTACTGGATAAGGTACTGCTTCGACCACCCGAAGAATCTCAAGTGTTTCAGAGATATTGCTTTGGTATCATTGAAGAGCCTTAATGGATTAGGTACTGCTTCGACCACCCGAAGAATCTCAAGTTTTGTTCGAGATACTGCTTTGGTATCATCGAAGAGCCTTAATGGATAAGGTACTGCTTCGACCACCCGAAGAATCTCAAGTTTTGTTCGAGATACTGCTTTGGTATCATCGAAGAGCCTTAATGGATAAGGTACTGCTTCGACCACCCAAAGAATCTCAAGTTTTGTTCGAGATACTGCTTTGGTATCATCGAAGAGCCTTAATGGATAAGGTACTGCTTCGACCACCCAAAGAATCTCAAGTTTTGTTCGAGATACTGCTTTGGTATCATCTAAGAGCCTTAATGGATAAGGTACTGCTTCGACCACCCGAAGAATCTCAAGTTTTGTTCGAGATACTGCTTTGGTATCATCGAAGAGCCTTAATGGATAAGGTACTGCTTCGACCACCCGAAGAATCTCAAGTTTTGTTCGAGATACTGCTTTGGTATCATCGAAGAGCCTTAATGGATAAGGTACTGCTTCGACCACCCGATGAATCTCAAGTTTTGTTCGAGATACTACTTTGGTATCATCAAAGAGCCTTAATGGATAAGGTACTGCTTCGACCACCCGAAGAATCTCAAGTTTTGTTCGAGGTACTTTTTTGGTATCATCGAAGAGCCTTAATGGATAAGGTACTGCTTCGACCACTCGAAGAATCTCAAGTTTTGTTCGAGGTACTGCTTTGGTATCATCGAAGAGCCTTAATGGATAAGGTACTGCTTCGACCACCCAGAGAATATCAGGATATCTTGTTCATCCTATTGACCCATTGATGGTACTTTTCATTTCTCCACCGGACAAATTTTGGGGTCTTTTTGTATCTAATTGACTTCCACCTTAAAATTAACGTCATGCGACAGTTCATTCGCTTAGGTTAAAGGCAATTAGATAGGGGCATCTGTCATACCCCAAATTTGTCCTACTTTTGGTATTTAATAAATTTCTTACTGCCACATGACCTCCGGCCGTGACTCTCTAAGGTTTCGTTATAAAGACCTTGTGTGTACTCACTGTGGTTATAATACCTAGCAATTTATGTTGAATTCTTGTGGGAAGAGCGTGCCTCCAGCCCCTTATACCCAAACTCATGAGTGTCCTCCTCTCATGATCAAACAAATATGACGTGGTCAATGAGCATAAGGTATATGATGGCAAGTGACAAGCTATGTTTGGATTCTAAATTAGTTTGTGACAAATTTAGATTTAGCTTCAAATTTCAAGTCATCATTTGGATGCAATTAGCTCAGAAAATGTTTCATTTCATTTCAAAGGCTTATGGTAATGTATCAGTTCATAACCATACAAGCTGTGATAAAGGAAAGATGAACCTGTATTGCTGTTGTCAAACATGGTCAAGAGATTTCAAGTAGATTTTAATGGCTTCAAGTTAAACCCAAACCTTATTCCAATTGGTTTTAAGGAATATTTCAAGTATATACTAAAGGAATGAGGTTCTTACTAAATTAAATTGTTATGCTTCAAACCTGCTTGAATTTATTGTTATTACAATAGGAGTTATTGACTAAAGCCTTCAGGTATCAGGAGTTTGTTTTTATTGTTCCAGGATTTCTTCAGCCATGCTACAAAACAATTTCAAGCCTTACTACATTCACATCATGAC
The DNA here is from genome assembly GCA_963859935.3 of Lathyrus sativus. NCBI lineage: Eukaryota > Viridiplantae > Streptophyta > Magnoliopsida > Fabales > Fabaceae > Lathyrus > Lathyrus sativus. The sequence continues at coordinate 106,383 of CAWUDS030003535.1, forward strand.
TTTTTAAACTTCATCATTAAAGCAAGGGGGCGTGGGATTTAAGACGTTCAGAACACATGTTAGTAAATCCAAGACTCACGAATAAGGCATGATGCTTTATAAAATTTGATTCCTATTTAAAGCCATGGGATTCAATCTACAAACAATGCCATAACAAGGTTTTATGTGCCAAAGCCATGACGTAACGTAATTGCATTCAGTGACAATTTTACAAACTCAAAGAAAAATTTCATTTCAAAGTTCACGTTACTGCTAACTGCCCTTTTCCCAAACTGCACTCTAATCATAAATGATACAAAATTCAGAAAAATACAACATAATGACTGAATCTCTGCTAAGGCTATGAGTTGTTTTTCAGAATTTATCCAAAGATTGACTTTGAGCTTACAATCAAGTATGCTCCTACTAGTGTGTGTTGAAAGTCTTGCTGATAGCGGAAGTCTTGCATCATCGAAGGAGAACCGTACATACGCAATAAGGACTACTGAGCGAGGGGCGCGAATTCTGTTGTACGGCAGGATATATTTATTCAGTAGTCCGCTTATCCTTTCCCATTAGAAGAAACATGTTTACCTATAACCAGTGGTCAAATTCTGCAGATCATGTTAAGGAATAACGGAAGAAAAAAAAGTCCTTTAATTCATTACCCTGGATTTTAGTTGAAAGTTCATTGATTAAAGAATCTTTAATCAACGAGGAATGCAACATCTTGCCCAGGCCATCGTATAACACTTATAAGAGTGGCCACTATCCTCATATATGTTCTACAGGAACAAGAAACCAACAGTAAGACTTCTATAAACAGTTTGATTATGGCAGCAAAGTTTAACAGCCATCAAAGAAATCAGAGCAAGGAGATGAAATGTCAAAAGTTTTTTAGAATTTTTTTTAAAAAAAAATCAATTATGAAACTTACAAGAGAATCCTTTGATCTTCACAAAGTGCCACATTTTTTAGTACCCTGAAGCCATGAACTTTGTAACAAGAAATCCTAAGGTTAGTCCGTTCCACAAAACTACCATATGGCGGGAATCATGATCTGCGTGCTCCAAGCCTCCGCGCAAAGTACGTACAAAATAAAGAGAGGCAATGGATTAGCTTAAACTCAATAAATCGCATACCAAGATACTATACAACAAGCTTACAAACATTTCTCCTCATGAAGCACGCAACTCATCCGCAATCCTGCCCATTCCTCCAAGCAACATTTTGTTTCCTTCAATTATAGCTAAAATCTGCAGTAGTGCAACATGAACAACAAGAGCTTCAATTTTATAGCAATCCAACTGATCTGCAGTAACAACTTCCAAATCCAGTCAATTAATGGTAGCATAACAAAGAAGAGAATCATTTGTATATAATACAACAAACATGAACCTCATGTGTAAAGTGTTATGAGCCCAAGCAATAGAAATAACAATTCACATATCGCATACATTTAACAAAAGCGTGCTTTCAATTCCTATATTGCAATCCAGAGAGATTCATCACAAACTAGAAGGCAACATATCAAAAGTTCAGTGTGCATAAGATTGTAATAACTTAAGAGAATAAAAGAGGACTCACAAACCCCAAAATATGTAGTAAGAATATCTTTGCACACTCATGGCCCATGATGTTTGAGTTATACTTTTCATCACTAAATCCTTGGATGCCAAGAGAAAAGGTTAAGTGAAGTATATCTGCACTAGAAGAATTCAAGAAACAAAGACTGGCAGCAGCAAGCCAGAGGCCAGCTCTGGAACATGAAGGTCTTGATGCTTTGGCCAATGTTGCAGTACTTGGAGATGATACAAGTGACTCTGGCAGGACACTAGGTGTCGCTACTGCGAAAATCGGCGCCGGCTGACAGAAGAGTCGCCACCGTGCGTTATTTATCCCACGGGAGGGAAAGGAAACGCTCAGAGTAAACCTCGCACAACACGGGAAAGGTATGGTCATCGCAACCATAGCCTGGGTTCGGGAGTCGGTTACGCAAGGGGAAGGTATTAGCACCCCTCACGTCCGTCGTACTCGACGGGATCCACGCTTGTTTTCAGGTATGGATTGTTATTCTATCTACTCTATAGGCCAGGGGTTAAAAGAAAAAATAAAATGAAAATAAAAATGACTCGGCAGAGTATCGCACTTTATGCCTACGTATTCCCGTCTGGAACGAGAAATCAGAGTCAACGTAGTTCGCCTACCTACGGGAAAGGAGGGGAAGGTTGCTCGCTAGGATATCGCATCCTATGCCTACGTACTTCCACACAGCATGAAAGATCAGAGCAAACGTAGTTCGGGCCACGTACGACACGAGCTTGTCTTGGTTGGTTTTATTCCTTCTGAAAAAGGTTTTCTTGATTAACAGTCCCAGCGGACAAAAATGACGCTTTGATGAGTTCACCTTCTTTTACGAAAGAAGTGTCTTTTATTGTGTTTGAAATCTTTATGTGTTTTTCTGTTTGTTTTGAGAAAGAAAGAGACAGAACTCTACTCTACGGTTGCGAAGGGAAACAAACTAACCTAATGTTATCATGCATGGGTTAAGACCTAGTGTCTATCATGCTCCTCTCTTGCGCAGAGAGAAACAGAGATCCTAAGGGATAGGCAGAAACAGAAACAATATCAGATATATACAGTAAAACAGTAAAATGCATGGATGCAACAGTACAAGCGAGGCAAGGGAGTCCCACTCAACCTCGAACCTAGAAAACAATAGGCAAAAGCGAACAGGCTTCACTTTCAACCCAGCAGGGTAAACAGCAAACAATACAGTCCAGAAAACCAATCAATACATCAGCAAATGAAATACAACAGCAAAAGAAACAGCATCAGCAACTCTGAATCAACATCTGGCTTCAAGGAATCTCCACTCAACTACAGGCTTCAACAAGCATCAATCTCCATCTTCATGACCTTCAGGCAAGGGCTTTGATCATCTATCTTCCATCTGCAATGGCTTTTCTTCAAGCTCAAACCTCCAGGATGAGGGATCAGCCACAAGAGTGAATTGGGTGTTAAGCAATCAGTTGACTACCAAGGGTGGTGAACAGACTGCTTCTAACACAAGAGACATTTTCTCTCAAGAGTTCTATCTCTTAGACACTATCACCAAGCCTTCCAAAGGAAGGGGGTGAGTGTCTTAGAGAGACTCTGAATCACAGAGAAGAATGGATGCAGACAAGGCATTCCATGTTTGAGAAACAAGCTTTCTAGTCTAGAGCTCTGCCTAGCTCCTAAACCCTAGTCTCCTCAACAGCTGCCGGTAAGAACCTCCTCTCCAACTCTGACAGTTGATCTTCAGTCTTTGAATCTCCAATGGTCTTCATCTTCACAAATCTTTAGCTTCCCCAGGGCCCCAGATAAATCCCCATACCCAAACAAGCAAGCAATAATCCCCAGAGGGCACACCACACCAGACAACAGATATACAGACAGTATTAATAGCAGTAGGGGAATCCTAACTTTTTCTAAGGGATCTAATAGCTACCCATAGCCCCTATAGTCCCATAACTAATCTAGTCAAATCCTAAGTCCTAAGGGAAAAAATTGAACTTCCTAAGTTGTCACCTAAAACCCTAGTTTTGTACATGATGTTCAAGCATTTATTAATCACCTAAAATTAACTTCTAAAAATGGGAACTAAAATATTTCTACAAGTTGAATATCTCATCTAAACAATATAAAAAGAATGACCAAAAAATATTAAAGCATGTAAGAGAACAAAAATTATTAAAATGATGCATGAGATGAATCTATTTAATGTGACATTTATTTAGAAAATATGAAAAAAATATGGAATAAAAATAAAAATGAAATTTTATTTTTCTATAATATTCTAGACATCCTAAAGAAAATATGGTAAAAAGAATGGATTAAAATGCATTTTTTATGAATTAGTTATGAATTTATGAAATTGGTACAAATTAAAATGGAATTAAGAAAATAAAATTGAATTAAAATGAGGGAGGGGGGTTAGAATAGAAATTCGCCCCAGTTATATCCAGGATGGGCCCTCAGACAGGGGGTGCAGATAGCGCCTTTACCAAGGCCCAATATCACTCTGAATTAGTGAAACAAAATAAGAAGCGCTGGGGGTAAGAATAGCAGTGAAATCACGTTGAATATGACTCTGGGCCTAAACCTGGGGGGTGGGATTAACACATCCATTCAGGCCCGCCCGTTTCAATTAATGAAACGGCGCGTTTTGGCCAAAACATTTCCCTCCACATTCTGAGTCAAATAATAGCCATTGGATCGCCTCACAAGTCAAAGGTCTTAATCAAAATAGACGATCCAGATTATATCTTCCTCACTTGACCTGCAACTTAGGGTTTCAACCTCACATGGCAGCCATGCACGAGCAAGGTTCTCTCCCTCTGTTCTCCATCACCAGGCCATGAATCAATATGCCATGAACACGAAAGTTGCTCAGGATCCTTCCCTCTACCATCCTAGGGCATTAGATTTCTTTGAAATTCACCACAACGACAAACCCGATTGAATCAACATCTGGTCACCATGAAATTATACTGATATGCACCAACTCAATTCTTCCTCAAACTTGACCTAAACTAATATACAACTAACGGAGATTAATCTGATCAATCAAACTAACATTCTAACGCACTAATCTACTAGATTCATGCACTAACAGTTGGTTGCACCTGCTCACAACCATCACCAAACCTCTCCAAATTCATCTAAACTAATCTCCTAACCACCTAGATCAAATCTACACTAACAACAACATGCCTAACTAACTGAATCGAGCAATTTGAGTGAAAACATACCTGATGTGAAACCTTGCAAACAGCTATGGAGATTGAAGATCTGAGGCTTTTGAGACTTGGATCTTGATCCACAAACTCAGCAATCAATTCTGTATGCAAAATTTTGGAGATTCCTTGCTTGAATTATGCTGTCCACTTGAACTTGTGATTTTGATGTTGATGAAAAAGATGCTCGAAAATGGATGATAATCACTTGATCCTTGATTGGATGATGATCTATGATGATGATGGAGTAAGATTGAATTGATTTTGATGATGATTTTGTGAAGGTTTTGAGAGAATTGCAATGAAACTTTTATGAAAAGGAATGAGAAATTTTGTGGAATTCTTGGTGCAAATGAAGCCAACCCTTGCCAAATTCTCATTTCATGAATATATAGACCCCAATGGTACATTCTAGATCCATCTTGCACATTCCCTTGTTTTCCAACTTTGGTTCATTTTGATTATGTTTCTTAAAAGGCAAGCAACCATGGATAACTTTCTTTTTTCCTTCTAAACTCAAAAAAGTGTTTGAACCATTGTTCTTAGAATTGTTTTTCCATTCAAAATCATATATTGGAAGTCTCCATTTGGACTTGTAAATCTCCCAAACCATTTTCCATCTTGAATTTATTCACTTTATAAGCCATTTTAGTTCATATTTTGACCAATTATACAACTTCATGCTATGAGCTTCTCCAATAACTTGTGACCTTCTTTCTAGACTTAAAATCCCATTTGGAGCAAGTTTGATGTTGTAAGTTTTTCCATTTGAGGCCTCCTTGTATGAGTTTTGGACATAGGTTAAAATGACCTGTAATTCACAAATGCCCAAAATACCCTTTGCTTGCCAAGACCATAAGTTGAGTTCTCCACATCATATGAAGGCATGCCATACCATTCTAGAAAGCTAAGACAATGAGGAACAATTCTTATGTTGACCAAGAATTCATTTGAAATCTCCTTGAGGGGTAAAAATTGCTTGGAAGTCAAGTCACTTTCACAGACAAAAATTCAGACACCTCAGATGACCTGTAACTTGCAAGGACCATAACTTGAATTATATAAATCTCCTTGAGGTCTTCCACCACTCAAATTAAAGGTCTTGAGCTCCTCTACAAGTTTCATGTTGGCCAAGAAGCCATTTGAAGCTAGCATTTTGACTTATCTTGCTTGGAAATTTGACCTAAACTAGGGGATTTTACAGAGAAACCCTAATTTAGTAACTCCTCTTCTCCCTGATTTCTCTTGAATTCTCCTTGGCATATCTCCATATCCTTCTTCATATGTCCAATGTTGATCCCCACATTTCTCCAATAGACTTGAATGCCCTCTTAAGTCAGTCAATTGACCTAGGGTTGACCTAGGATTGACCCAGATGAAACCCTAGTTGACTGTCTTCAACTATAGCTCTTGTGCTCTCATCAATGATTTGTTTTCTTCTCCAAATGACTTTATAAGTCTCTCAAGATGTCTAGATGCTCTCCATGCTTCCACTTCACAGCTCACAACCCTCTTGTTGATCCTCAGATACCCTCAGCTAGGAGATGGACCCAAGGCTTGATCTGCTGAACTCTTTGCTTTCAAATTCTTTCCTGATGACTTGAATGAGGTTGAATTATGATGATAACCTCTTGCTAGGCCTCTAGAGATGATAATAATGATTGGTCCCCTGTTGAATGACTTGCTATGCTTATGCTATGCAGATGGTTAGTCTATGTACATGACTCTATATGCAAATGCTAATGATAATGAAACATGAACCAAGTGAATAAGGTTGGGCAAATTTTAGGGTGCAACACTAGGCACGACCACTAAACACCCTCGTGATAAACCTGGATGCTCCTGCATTGTCTGTATTCAGCCACCAGGTAAGAAGGGTCAAGCACATATAAATAACAGATTTAATGCATATAATGGGTGTAAGTCACAACTTGGCATACCAACTTCATTGCAGCCAATATGCACAACCGCAGACAAGATCTTCGCATTTGGTAAAGTCTCAAATCCTTGTTTGACTTAACCATGAGAAACTTGTTTCTAAACTCTACCGCGATACAAGCTTCAAACTCTGAGAGGTAGAATGGATGATCTACTCTCCTGCCAAACCTACACAGCACAAAGAAAATGGAAGTTGGTCAGATTGAGATAATATACAAGACTAGAGATCCTGTTAACTTCAAGACAAGAAACATGTCACACATGGTTTTCAAAGATGAACCTATAATTCAAAACCAAGTAGGAATCAAAACCGAATGCGATCAGTTCATAAAATAATGATATTACTAACACTGTTAGTATATTTACCATCATACCATGCATTGAAATGATGAGAAAACAAGAGAAGTTCAAGGAAGTCTCGCAAATCAGGATCTATAACAAGTAGTGTTCTGGTTCTTATGATTATGTTATTGAAGTATCATCAATGCACTTCTTCTACGCCTTCATCACTAAAGCAAATCAAGGACCAGGTCCCTGTTTGTTATGCCAGCACCATGCTTCTTACCATAATACATCCTCACTCTCTTGCCCTGTAAAAAAAAAGAAGGTAAAAAGCATAACGTTTAGGAACTTTTCACAACAATAAAATTCACAACCGGAAGAAATTTCGAGTGACAGAAAAGCAGGATTCATAGAAAAATTCAGAAATTTTAAGTGCTCAAATCAGTCACATAACACAACAGTTAGTTCAAAAACAATGCCAAACTGAGAAATACCACATAAGCACGGTAAAAGTCCCAAAGTGCACAGTAAAAAAATCAGGGTAAAAAACCCTGATATTTTGAAAACACTACAGACAAAACGCAGGAGTCACTATCATTGAAATCCCAAAAAATCAGAAATCATGGCAGTAGCACATAACAGAATTGTACTACCTAAACGCACCTCATCGTCCTACACAAATTTCACACGATTCAACCAATTTTTTTCATCAGTAATTTCGATTCTCACACGTACCAAGCCAAACCCTAAAATCCCCTATAAATACAGTCCCAATCATTTACAAAAGACACAAGAAAAAACCCTAACATTACTCTGCCCAAATCATTACCCAAACCCCTCACTCCAAAGCTCGTATCAACAAAGGTTTCTCAGATTCATCATTTGAATATGAATAAACTTTGATCTTGAACACACATATATTCACTCAGAACGACGTATTTCAAGGAAGAAGGAGAAGAAGTAGAAAGAAGTTAAGTGAGCGAAAAGAACAGAGTTACCTCGCTAAGTCTCTCGTCTGACCAGCTCCGATAAAGTAAGTTCTCTTCCTCCCCGTTTTCATTGGTTGCATTATTTTATGAATATGGTATTCCGTTTCACTGCACCTTATGAATGTGACTCCAATGATGATCTTCATCCTTCTTCTAGCCTGAACCCTTATTCATTTAATGGTTGAGTTGAGAGTTGAAGAGTATAGAAGTGAGTTGATTAGGTTTTTTTTTCCACTTCAGGAGAGGGGTTAATCATAGTTTTGAGGTTGTAGTTAGAGATTTGTAGTTTGATTTGGGGATAGGGTTTGGAAAGAGGGAGGCGGATAGAACGAGAGATGAGAGGTTAAAAGGGTATGGGGGACGCGTTTGAGCTTCAGGAGGAGGCGTTTGGTTTTGTGGCTTCTAGATTTTGTCTTTGTAGCAGATAAGTGTATGTTCCCTTGGTTTTTTGTTTTTATTTTATTTAATGAACATTAATGATAGCAACGGGAAAGAGGAAATATTTTGGAATTATATTAAGGTTTTTGGAACATATGGGTACGCATAAACACACGTGTCCCTTGCTTATCTCTTGGAACTGCCAGCCCTCATTATGTGTAGGCGGCTGATCCTTCATGATGCCCCCCATTGGTCTTCCATGTAGGTTTTAGGGGCCAACCGAGTGATTAAAAACCCAGGTCCGTTGCGTTTTTCTTAGAAGGAGAAGAGGGTTGTTGGGATAGTATAAGGCCATTGGGCCGATAGGATTAATGTTAATTAGTCTAATTAAATTTAATGGAACTTAATAGGATCATATTTTAGAAACTAATTATATTAGCGATATTATTAGTAATATTATTAGTGATATTATTAGTTTTTTTTATTTTATTTATAAATTATGATAATTGATATTTGCTTTGCAATATGACTTTATTTAAATTCTATTTAGAATTTTATCAAAATTGTTTCTTATTTTCCATTTCCATTTTATTTGTTTTTAGATTAGAATAAGTGAAAATCTCTTTTTGAATTTATATGAAAGTGGTGGATCCTTGGAGTCTAGCACTCCTCGGGTCCTTGAGCGACCGCTCTCGAGGTGTACGCCTTAAGTTGTGGTCGTTTTGTCTTTCATCGCTAGACTACTTAGTTTTGTTTAAAACTTTAAAAGTTTGCAAACCCTAGCTCGAGCAATATACTTACCCTAGTTTAGTCTACATGCGTTAATATTTTCAAATTGTTTTCTTAAATAAATCACGAAAGAATCGAGTTCTTGGAGTCGTGCATTCCTTGAATTCGAGAATGACCAATATTGAGGCGTACGCCTTAAATAGTGTGTCATTCGAACTTTCGTTCCTAAAACACTTCCCCTAATTATTTGGACAAGTATTCATTGTCCAACAAACATATTTCGTAATTAATGGAATGAAAAAGGTGTTGTTGGGATCTAGCATTCCAACGATATCCCGACTAATTGGTTGTGAGGCCGACGTCTTGCTTATCAAATAGTCGTCATTCCTTCTAAACATACAACCTCTCTAACCTCGTTCCTCACCTTAATATGATCGAGTCTAAACCCTAGTATGTTTCTAAACCATACGTCGAATCCAAACTATTTTCTTAATTAAAATTACGAAAGAATGGAGTTCTTGAAGTCTCGCATTCCTTGAATTCTTGAGTAACCACTCTTGGGGCATACGCTTTAGGTTGTGGATTACTCGACCTTTCGTCTATAAAACACGTGCCTAACTATTTGGACAAATATCGCCATTGTCCATTCAAATACAGTTTCATAATTAATTGAATGAAAAAGGTGTTGGGATCCGGCATTCCAACGATATCCTGACTAATTGGTTACGAGGCCGACGTCTCGTTTATTGAGTAGTCGTCATTTCTCCTAAATTTTCAACCCGTCTAACCTCGTTTCTCATCCTCGTGTGATCAAATCAAAATCTCCCTCAATTCAAACCCTGATACATGTCTAAATCGTCCATCAAATGCAAATTTCTAAATTGAATGAAAAAGTTATCGTTGGAATCTAGCATTCCAGTAATATCTCGACCAATTGATTGCGAGGTCGACGTCTCGTTTATCGAATAGTCGTCATTCTTCGTCTCGTTTATCGAATAGTCGTTATTCTCCGTCAAAATACCTAACCAAACTTCTCTTTTCTCGCCCTCGTGCGATTGAATCTTTTTAAACCTAATTCCTCGCCCTCGCGCGATCCCTACAACTCATACACCTTTTCTCAAAGAACATTGTTTAGTCTATTTTTCCGCGCATAACAAACTCGTGCTTCAGCCTCCCCTAGCGGGAAGACAAGCCAATGTTTAGCAGTTAGAATGCGACCTAAACACTCGTTCATTCACAAACCTTTTACCGTAGTTGGCTGAACTACGGCTGCTCTGATTTCTCATATCTGTTGAGAATACGTAGGCATAGGATTGCGATGATCCTAGCGAGCACATTCCCCATAATCCCCTCTTTTTCCCGTAGTCCCACGAACTACGAATGCTTTTATTTTCCACTTCTTATAAGTGAAGATACGTAGGCACAAGGGCCCCAATCCTTAGCGAGCACCCTACCTTAAAACCACCCATTCCCCCTATAGGAGAAACCTTAGAAGAAAACAAACAAGCGTAGTTAACTTTACTCTCGAATCGATCAAGAGGTTCCCGTTGAGTACAACGGACGTAGAGGGTGCTAATACCTTCCCTCTGCGTAATCGACTCCCGAACCTAGAATATTGGTTGCGATGACCATGTTCTTATCTCTCTAAAGGTTTTATCGATATTTTCCTATTCCTTCCTTGGAATGAATAAAGTTCGGTGGCGACTCTGTTTCGAACAGTATTTTCCGCGTCCATCGCGAGGATCGTATTTTTCGAGGTACGACACCTAGCACTTTGTGGTGGGCATAGGACTGTTTTTAGTTTATGCATAGGGTTATCTTTAGAATTGGTGTGAGAGATGGATCTGTTAACTCCTGTTGAGTACTTAGAGTGGTAACTCTTTATGTTGGTGCATCCATTTAGACTTGGCATGGTAATATCATAATCTTGTTATTGCCTAGTGCTAGTGCTTTACCTTTTGTGGTTTTAGGCTGTTTAGGTTTCGGTTGATTGGTTCAAGTTGGTTTTTGGCATGCTCAGGTCAGGTTCTGCTGTCAATGTTAGTGTTTGAGAACTGAATTTATCAACTTAGTTTAGTTGTTATCGGTTTAGTTCTCATGATAAGGGAGTTGGTTATTATTGTGGTTGCCACCTAAGAATGTTGGTTTGAAGCAGAGATGGAGAACCAGTTTTTTTGGTCATGAGGTTTGTGGACTTTTTAATTCAGACAGTGAGAGTTTAGCTTGAGTGCCTCAGGTCTGATGAGCATTGGTTGGTGTTATAAGTAGGCTAGTTGAGTATAGAATTTAGTAGGTTCCTCTGCTGTCATGGTTGTGTATTTATGTGTTTTCTAGTTGACTGCATCTATGTGAGTCTCAGTTTGTGACTTTCCAACAGTTTTTTAAGTTAGACCTTTGGCAGTTTTTTGGTTAGGTTGTTGAGACTAGTTTAATTGAGGTCCTACTTTCAGTTTGAATGTTGGGACCTGTCATATATTGGATTCAGGCCTTATCATGTTAGGGTCCTTGATTGTTGTCAGGATTTGTTTTGGATTGAGATTGCCAAACTCATTACTGGCTGTTTAGACCTTTTGCTAAAGTTCGGTTTGAGATTTGTTTTACAAGTTGGTGTTTGAGTTTAGTATTGTAAAGACCATTTATCATTGTCATGGAATTTATGGACTGGCTGTTGTAATCAGTTTTCATATTTGATAGGTCTATTTTGATTTTGGTCTTTTATCTATCTGTTAGTTGTAAATCTTAGGATACCTTGTTCATTACTTTTAGTACTATGGCATGTCTACTAAATATTCCTTAGCATTACTAGGTTTAAGTTTGTTTTGGTTCTGATTAAAGGCCATTTTGAGTTTGTCAACTCATATGAACTATGCTTGCTTGGATCTTAGCAGTTGATATATATTGTTGCTGTTGAAAAATTCATATACTGCTGTTGAAGCAAGCATTGATCCTTGTTTGATCAAATTTATCTTGTTCATGATTGTTATTGGTCAAATCTGCTTCTCATGCCATTTTTATTTTAGTTTTTTCATTTTTAATTTGAAACTATCATAAGGAGTTAGCTTTGGATGTGTGAATCTGTGATAACCAAGGCTGTCACCATTACTTGTAGAATTTACATTTTTTGAAATCTTGCTTTTTTTGAAAGAACCTATCCTTTATATGGTGACTGTCAGTTTGGCATATCAATGCATTGTGTAGACTCTGTCCATTTATATCTTAGTGCTTTGGAGGTCATGAGTCACTTGTTAGCTTTGTAGGGTCTAAGTGTTGTAGATGTTCATGTCAACATTATCTTTTGGTTCTGTTGAAACCAATTGTCATGGCTTGACAGCTTCAATCTGATTTTTGCTAACTGTTTGGTTAATCCTTGGAATAAGCTAGATTAGTTGAGCTCATAATCAGGCTGATTAGCTCTAACTTAAATTGCTCAATCTTTACCACTCATATTGCTATGAATCAATATGGCATTTGTGTTTACCCTTGAAAGAGCTTTATGCCATTTCTGTGTATGATATTGTTTTATCTTTTTTTAAAAACTTGTCAAGCTTGTAAGGAGATCTCAGTTGGCTGGTATGATCCTATCCATGTCCTAATTACTGCCTAGTTCAGTTGAAGTTAGGATTGGTATCTTGGTGTCCATGTGAAGCTATGATTCTGACTCTGTCAGCTTCTTACTCCAATGTTACTTAATCTTGATGCCTTCAAAGCTTTATGCTATGTGTGTGCTTAGTCAGTGCAGATGGGGTTATTGAATATTGCATTGTCCTTCAGCCCTTTGTTTTCACATTGTCCATGTGCCAAGTTCACTTTTACACAAATTTTATCATTTTTCAACTCACATATCATTTCCTTGTTCAGAGATCTTTTGAGTGAACTTCTTGTTAGAACTTACTCCATATCATCTTTAAAGCATGTGCAGACTTTTGTTGGGATATAAAATCATCTGTTTTGATCCATGAACCCCAAATTGCACTTTCAAATGTTCTTTTACATGAGCAATCGTGTTTTTCACTGTATGCATTATTTCATAAAATGGATAGCACCATCATCTTCCTCATGAAAAATCAAGTGAGATTGGCTTTAATTTCATCAAAATTGGTTAAGAATTGGTGAAGTTGGATTGAACTCGTTTTCATGATTTTCACTTGCCTTGCTTTGCATTTTGGCCCAGGAATCACGCCCTTTAGGTATTTGACTTAATGGGGTGGCTTGATACAATGGATGTATCGCCACCCCAGTGGTTGTCACCTTGGCCTTAAGTATCCCATCATGCGCATTGTCCTTGGTTCGATCCTCAGTGAGGACACTTTTTTTAGCATTTTATTGTTTTTTTTAGCACTTTTAATATTTAATCTTTCTTTTCCATTTTTATTCACGCGTGTGCTTTGGTTGATATGGTAGACGTTTTGATTTGGAAACCACCAGACACGGGTTCAACCCTTGGTGTGAGCTTTCCCTTTATTTTTATTACTATTTCCTTGTTTTTTTCTTCAAAATTCAAATTAGCACAATTTCTTTACTTTTAATCATTTTAAAGTGATTCTTTTTTCTAAATTCTTGTATCAATGTATGTTTTCACATGATGTTCAAAGAATTTAAAAATCTCATTTTAGAAACACTTTACATTGTGAGAGAATTGTAAATAATTTTAGGGTTTTCACACTCCTATCTCTCATTTTCAAACTTTGACTTTATTCTTCTTTGAGTTTTATTTGAGGATGACTTGAACTTTGATTGTTGTCTCCCTTGTGCATTTAAGTTTGAATTTCAACTTTGCTTGTACGCATTTAAGTGGTTCACCTTCAAAAACTTTTGATTGTCCCCATGAGATTGTGAACCGTTTTGTTTACATTATTGTGGCATTGTGTTTACATATGATATCCTTTACCTTTACCCTTTTATCCTAACCTTAGGATTGGAGTCGCCATGCTCTATTTAGCATCCCTCTGTGGACATTCTTTACCTTTTATCCTAACCTTAGGATTGGAGTCGCCATGCTCTATTTAGCATCCCGCTGTGGCCACTCTTTACCCTTTATCCTAGCCTTAGGATCTGAGTCACCGTACTCATGTTTAGCGTCCCATCGTGGACATTCTCTACCATAACAATCTCAACATAGATTTGAAGGTGAGATAATACTTAGAAGGGGGTTGAATAAGTATGAAGATTAAAAACTTAGAAATAAAAACTCAAGTATTTTTATCCTGGTTCGTTGAACTCAACTACTCCAGTCCACCCTTCCTAGAGTGATTTGCCTTTCTCAATCAAGGACTTAATCCACTATTTAATCAACTGATTACAATAGTAAGCACTTAGAATAACTGTTCAAAGTCTTCTCAAGAACTACTGATCCTAACTGGATCTTCTTAAGGATTACAATCAAATGTAAAATCAATACAAGTGTTTAAGATTGCTTCTATAAAGCTTTATCACAACTGTGATTTTTCACTTAACTATTTAGAACAAAGTAATAAATTCTTAGAATGAATATGAAAGTATGAAAGCTTGAATGTTTGATTTCTTTTCAATGCCAACGTCAACTGAAGAATTTGGTGAAGTCTTGCTTTTATAGGCAGCTGATCCAAGTTGAGCTTCACGTTGAGAAGAGTGTCCAAAAGGTCTGAGCGTTTTTGTCTTCACATCAAGTGACCTTTCCTAGAAGAAGAAAGCACAGAAAAATCCTTTTTGTCTGTGTTCTTGTGTCTAGCACAAATAAGGAAAGAGACGTTTGGTTCACTCCAACGGATATAAACTTTGAATAATTTCTTCTTCAGTTTTCAGCAAATGCATCAGAGTCTAAATGGGTCAGAGTCTTCTGATGATGATCAGAGTTTTGCTGAATCAGAGTCTTCTGCAGCAGGTGTGCTTTTAGCGTGTTTGATATCAGACCATATTTGAGACAGAACTTCAGTACTGGCAGCTTTAGTACTTTCAGAATCTTTTGTAGAAACTATGCTTTGAAAAACTCTTCATACAGAATTCTTCTATGGTTCAGATGCTTCTGATTTGCTTCAGATTCTTCTGGAGCTTCTGCTTCAGATCCTTCTGGAGCTTCTGCTTCAGAATCTTCTGGAGGCTACGCTCAGGATCTTCTGTTGGCAGCAATCAGAATCTTCTAATGGATGCATCTGGCGCTTCAGAGTCTAGCTAATTTCTTGTGTTCAATTCTGATTTGCTTCTGGAGTGTTAATTCCTTTACTATCTGCAGTAAAAACTCTCAAGCAAATTTTAGAGTATATAATTCTTAAATACAAAATTTCATATTAGTTATCATCAAAACATAGAGATATTATTAAGAACCAATCTGTGTTTTAACAATCTCCCCCTTTTTGATGATGACAAAAACATCAGAAGTTTTGTTTAATTGAAAATATTATAATTATAACTCCCCCTGAGATGATGAATCTCCCCCTGAATTAAATACAAATAAGGAATAGAAACTTCCCTTTTGTCTTGAGTAATTTTCAGAGTTAGATCTTGATTGTTCTTTTAACATTTGAGAGTCAGAATGTCTTGCAAATTTCAGATACAGAGTTTGATAATAGTCAAATGATCTGAGAGACTCAGAGTTTCTTTTATAGAGTGTACTTATCAAATGTTCTGAAATACTCAGATTAAATGTTAGATAGAATAGATATGTCTGAAGTTTCATTCTGGTGAAGTTTAATTAAACAGTTCAGATCTATATTTTCTCCCCCTTTTTTGTCATAAGCAAAAAGTAAAAACTTTAAAAAGGACAAATAAAAGGAAACAGTAAATGAGATAATTCAGTGGAGAAAACTTTGATTCATTCAATGAGTTCAGATCAAGAGTACATGCATCAGAAGATATTTCAAAAAATACATAAGCAAACATCAGATGCAAAAACATCAGAATGAAAAAAAAATGAAAAACTAAGAGTGTTTTGACAAAAGCATCTT
The DNA here is from genome assembly GCA_963859935.3 of Lathyrus sativus. NCBI lineage: Eukaryota > Viridiplantae > Streptophyta > Magnoliopsida > Fabales > Fabaceae > Lathyrus > Lathyrus sativus. The sequence continues at coordinate 122,379 of CAWUDS030003535.1, forward strand.
CAACAGATCTGTGATCTCAGTGGAGGACTGCTCTTGCTTTGACATCCATTTAGCCATTGTTTCATTCTTTTGATCCTGCTTTGACATCCACTATGTCATGTCTTCAGACTTTTTATCCTGTTTTGCCATCCAAGACTTGATCTCTGATTGACCAGCTTCCAGAGCAGCAATTTTATCCTCAAAATCTGGATGTTCTTTCTTAATCTCAGATGAAGAGGGTTGATCATTTTCTGGAGCTTGAACAAAGTCAATTTCCATGAGGTCTGTAGAGTCTGGAGCATTAGAGCCAGAAGGAAGGTCTACCAGAGTCATGGCCAAAGAGTTGTCTACAGATGCAGATTCAGTAGTTTCTTCTGAAGATGGAGGAGCATCTGTAAGAAGCAGTGGTCCAGATCTCTTGACAGTCCAGAACAGAGTTCTTGCAGCTTCAGCAAATCTGAGCTTCGTATCATCAGAACATATGTTCTTCAGATTTGATGCTACAATGTTGAATCTGCTGATGAATCCATTCTAGATGACATCAGATTCTTGGGCATCCATTGTTGCTGAACACTTCTTATGTACAGTACCTAAATACAACTGTATTTCTTGCAAAAAAGATTGAAATAAATGATTAACATTAAGTCTAGGTTTGGGATGTAACAGAGTCTCCAGTGTTATTGGTTTTGGTTGGGGAGTAGGTAGAAAAATGGATTTCTGAATGGAGATCAGAGGAGGAGGGTAGTATGAAATGAAAGGAATTTTAGGGGCTTTTTCTGGTTTGGATCTGTTTAAAGCATTTAACAGATTTGGTTTTGCTTTGGTGTGATAGGAAACCACATCAAAGGGTTTATTTGAGTAGGGTTGGAAGGCAGATTTTGGAGGTTCATCAGAAGCAGCAATTTTATCAGATGAAATAGGTATAGCTGAAGCAATAGCTTTTGCAGATTTAGCAGAATATGATATTGTTGCTAATGAACCTACATCTGACATGGATTGAATATAAGTGAGAAGCACAGATGGTAGGGTGATTGTAAGTTTGGGTTTCAAGGGGGTGATTGGGTCAGATGGTTCAACTCTGTCATAAAAATCTTTGAGTTTGAAACCATAAGCAAGATTGTGAAACAGGGATTAGACTTGTGCACATGAAATAGATGTTCTTGGGTTAGATGTTGGGTTAGAATTTGGAATCAGGATTTCAGATGATGGTGCAGGTGTGGGAATAGGATCTGAAATAGGAACTTTGGAAGATATAGAGGGTTCTGGTTGGTTTACCTCAGAATCTCTATGAGAAGGGGATACCAGAAAATCTGGGTGTATGTCAGATTCTGAGGAGTTAGAAGAAGTGGTTGGTGTACAAGATACTTGAAATACAGTTCTGAGTGGTGTAACATCAAGAATTTCTGTCTCAGGGATGTTGGTTCCAGATGGTAGAGTTGATTCTGAAGGATTTTCAGAGGGTTTTGATGGAGGTTCAAATGTGGGTGGATCAGATAATATTTTTATTGGTTCAGATGAAACTGGAACAGATGTTATTTTTGTAGGTTCAGAAATAACAGGTACGGATGCAGTGGGTTCAGACGATTTGGATGGTGGATTATCTGATGGTGGTTGATGTTCAGAGGCTTTTTCTGGTAGAGGTTCAGATGATTTTTGTGGTTGTTTTTCTTGTGGTTACTTTTGTTGTTCTGTAGGTTGTTTTTCTGATGGTTGTTTTTGTGGTACAGATGGTTTGGTTGGAACCTCTGGTTGTGGAGTCTGAATTTTTTGTTTTGTTGTTGTTGGTTGTGGTACAGATTGTTTGATTTGAATTTTTGGTTGAATTGTTTGTGGTACAGAGACTTTTGGAGTTTGAATTGTTTTTGTTGTTATTGGTGTTGGAACAGATGATTGTTTTTTAGGTGAAATGGAAATTGGAGTAGAAGATTTTTGTGGTGATGGGGTAGAAACATGAGGTGGAGCAGTAACAGATGTATTTTGTGTAGAGGGTGGTTTTGGAATAGACTTAACATTAGAATCATTTATAACAATAGGATTTGCAGAAGATACAGAAGTTTTAGTACCTTTGATCTTGATTCTTTTAGCTGGTACAGAAGGAGTGGCTCCAGATTCTTTCCTCTTTAGCAGCTTCTGAGGATTTTCAGCAATCTTGGGCTTCTTCTGAACAGGTGCAGCTTCTGCTTCTGGTTGAGTCCTCTTTCTTGGTGGTTCTTCTTCTTCTACAACAAGTAATGGTTGTCTTGCACTCTTTATAATATCTGCAAGAACAGGCTTTCCTTCTTTCTTGCAATCATCAATATATCTTACAACAATTTCCCTAGGTTCTTCAGCATAGAACAGAGGGTAATCAACTACAGGAGTTCTCTTCTGACTCAGTTCAAAAGTATTCAGCTTCTTGGGAGCTGTTGTGAGTTCATCCACTATTTTAAGTCTCTGAAGACTTTTGGCATTCAGAGGCTTTCCCAAAATAAATTCCAATTCCTCTATGACTCCAGCAGCGTACAGAGCAATAACAAGTCCATTCTCAGTTAGAAGATCTGAGATTAACGTTCCAAAAGGAATCCAGGTTCTGATCTTCTGACCTTTTTCTTTCACATACTCTCTAGAGGCATTTATATGATTCCAAAGATGCATAAAGAGAATATATGGAAGATCTACCTTGGTGCTCTGACTGAGGCAATACAGAAAGTAAAGCTGTTCATTATTGACATAGTCTGGAGAGTTTGTTGACTTCCTATGATGAATGCATCCCATGAAGATCTTAGCCCAGATCTTGTAGTCAGGCTTCAGATCCTTGAACTTGTTAGAAGCTTGTCCAGCAGTCATCATTTCTTCATACACTTCATCCATATCCACACGTCCAGCTGGCAAGTGTGATACTCCATCTGTTTCCTCATAGCCAATGAGTTTTCTAATCAGATCCTCTGTTATTATTATATCTTTGCCCAGAACAGAAGATAGGATAAACTTAGGGTAAACTGAAGCATGGATCCAGAACTCTTTCACAAGAAGGGGGTAAACTGGTCCAAAAAGTCTATCAAAATACTTCACACATCCTTGAGCACCTATAATGGAACGAAACTCAAATCCATTCTCAGCAAGTGAATCAAATTCCACCATTGATTCACACAGAACTTCCAGCTTTTCAACAGGTGTGAGCAATGTTCTTTTTGGTGGAGAATAAGGAGTAACGCCCATGTTAGCAGAAGTAACTGCAGCCATTGTAGATTGAAATTGTGCAGCAGTTGATGATGAAGTTGCCATTGAAGATGGTTTTGTCACACGCTTAGGGTTTTTATACAGAGAGAAGAAAAGATTGAAATGCATAAAATATTTGAAGTGTGGAAAGTGTGATTGTGAAGAGAAAAGATGTATTTATACTAAAACATATAGGCATACAAACAGTCAGAATTTGGCACGTTTGGACTAAGCATTAAATGAAAATAATAAAAATCATTTCAAGCATTTATTGCTTCTGACAATTTGGGGGAAAAATCAAGGTTTTCACTATTCAAATTTCACCTCAAACGTCTCTTCAGTAGTGTACACGCCACCTTTGCAGATTTGGAGTGACACGTGTTTGCTTGCATGTTGTTGCACCCCAAAATTTGACCAACATTTATTTACCCATCAAGAGTTGTATGAGACTTTGAAGCTAGCCAAGAAGGTTGTCCAAATGTTCAAAGATTGATATCTTTGTCAGAGAACTCAAGAGATCCTCAGAGAGATTGGTTGAAACCAAGGTTGTGTGTCTCATAACTTGAGAGTTGTGGGAGCCCCTCAGATGATTCTGGGACTATGAGGATGAACTTGAAGCTTTGAGAAAACTTGTGAGATGTCTTGAAAGCCATCATGAAGCCTAGAGAGGTCATTGTACAAGAATTCAGAAGATTCAGCCATGAGTGGTGGAATTAGGGTTTGACTGAATCAACCCTAGGTCAACTGATGATTTGGAGAGGGTTGAGACCTAATCCAAGAGCCATGTGATCATGGAATGATGCATTTAGATGATATAAGGATGATTCCTAGACCAACTCATCATGATTGAGGAGTTTGAGAGGTTTTAAGCTAGGGTTTCTAAGGCTTGGCAGTGTAAAATCCCCTAGTTTGATCCCTATCTTCAAGGCAGTTTATCTCAAGATATGATTGTCATCTCATCTTCCCCACAACATGAATATTGTAGATCTTGTTCTTAGCTTTAATTTGAGTACTAGAAGTCCTTGATAGGATTTGTAGATCTCAAGTTATGACTTTGACAAATTACAGGTCATCTGAGGTATGTGAATTTGGGTCCTTGAAAGTCACCCAACTTGCATCCAACGTTTGCTCTAGTAGAATGATTCCTATTGATTCTTGGTAAACATGAATGTTGTAGAGAATCTTCTTAGATTTCTATAGAGTACTAGAATTCCTTGATAGGATTTGTAGAACTCAACTTATGGCTTTGACAAGTCAAGGTCATTTTGGTCATTTGGAGGTTATAGGTCATTTCAAGCATAAGGCCATATCTCCTATTTCCAAGCTTCAAATGGAAAAATCTTCAACATAAAACTTGCTTAGAATGATGTTTTAAGGCTAGTAGGGAGGTCATGAGATGTTGAAAAGGCTTGTATCAAAAAGTGATAAAAATGGCCTAAAATGGAGGCATAAGTTAATTAGGTTGAAATTGAAAATTGGAAATCACAAGTTATAAATCCAAACCATGTCATGTAATAGCTCATTTTGACTCCAAATGACATTCTAAGAACAATGGTTCATCCACAATTTTGATTTGAGGCTTGGATCATAGGTCTGCTTTGGAAAAGGCTTACTTGCATATTAAGGTACCAAAGCAAAACTCAAAAGAACTCAATGTACAAGTTGGTTATGCATTGTAACTCATCCTAAATCTCATATGGGGAGAATTTCAAGTCAGTTACAAAGCTTGCAAGGACCATGGCATGAGATAGCATGTGGAGAGAATTGGAATCAAAATGTCATGACATGAAAAGTTCAATTTCTCATTGGATGATCCTAGATAGTTCTAGATGATTCTAAACCACTCTATAAGATGATTGTAACTTGCTCAGATGCAGGGTTGGTGAGAATTGGTGTAGAGAAGAGAGAGTGAGATCAAGAATCTTCCATTGCAAGTCAAGTTCAATTTCTTCATTCTTCTTCATTTCCATCCCTTTTTTCTTCACAAACACATTCCATAGATCCCTCTGAGTGTGTGCATATTGAATTGAAGTTCCATTGATGGAAGATTGAAGGTTTGGCCATTGGATTTGCAAGAAGCAATTCATACTCAGATCTTGAAGTGCAAGCATTCTCCCTCCAATTTTTTGCAAACAGAAGAAGTATCATCATCCAAGGATCATTCCTGAAGAGTTTCAAGTGGTGAATTGAAGATCTACTACCTCTGTCAATCCAAGAAACCAGGTTTGCAAATTCTTCCCTACATCATTATTTAAGCATGGATAGGTTGAATTATTAGTGTAGAATGGCTAGAGACACCTAGGTGATGAATTCTGAAGAGTTTAGGATCATTTGGTGGAGTTTGAGAGTGTGACATCACTTCTTTATGGAGCAAGAACTTGTGATATAGTGAGTAATAATGCAAGTTTGATAGCTGGTTTTGATTAGGGCAATGTGGTGAACATTTTGATGCAAGAAAATCTAAGATTTGTTAGAGTTGAGGTTTGAGCTCATATTGGATTCACTATCGGGTTTTGTGATGGAGACCATTTCAATACATTCTAATACCATGAGCATGATCAGGGTGAAAAATGGATCAATTTAGTGTTTTACATTTTTGATTTTGGTGAGATAATGAGATAACCCGAGTTGGTGGAAGTCTGAGTATGGAGCTCTGTTCATGGAGCTTTCATGGCAAACCTTAGGTTGGAGGAAGAAGTTGAGTCCCAGCCATCAGATGCAAGCAAGACCATTGACCTGAGAACTAATCCAACGGACGAGGTTTAATTTCATTTTGGAGGGAACCCAGAAACGAGCGAAACGCACCGTTTCATTAAACGGTGGTTCCTGGGCTTAAGTGAACTTGTGACTAATCCCACCCCCTTCATAAGGCCCAATATATTTTGAACTGAAATGGATTACTCTTTGCACCGCTGATTTTCCATTTTCTTTATGCTTTTTCAATTAATTTTTGAGTAATGAATTGGGCCCAGCACGCTTGCTTTTTAAACCCCCATTCTGGGCCCAAGCGTGAAATGAACTAGATCTGTTTACTTCCTGCACCACATCTTTATCATTTTAATTTCTTTTTCTTCATTTTATTTTTTATCTTTAAAAATTCATATTAAATGGAAAAATAATGTTTTTTTAATGGGAGTTTTTGCTCCTATTTCATATTTTTGTCAAGAAAAATATAAAATAAAAATATTTTCCTTTCATGCATTTTTAGTATTTTTTGTATATTTTCTACTTTTATTGCATTTTATTTCTTTTATGTTGATCCATGAATTTGTAGAATTTGGTTTAGGTAGTTCCCTTAGAATTTTTAGGTCATTCTTTTTAGGATAGTTAGATATATGCTTTAGCTTCCCCCTGGATTTATTCCATAATTTTGTGATGAATTTTAGGATAGTTTTTATTAGATGCCATTAGGTTGTATAGAATTAGGTCAAACTTCAACATAGGTCCATAATAACATTAGAATTTTGGGTTTTTAGGACAAGTTAGACTTTGGGACATATATGGGTATTAAGGGTAGGTATGTAGGATCCCTTATAAATTATATTAGGATTTAATATGGTAGTATACTATTTTTGGATGATTTTAGTAGTTGATGATTGTTTGTGTTGCCCTTGTGGGCTTGTATTTTTGTTTGCTTTGCTTTGTGGGCTTGGAGAGGTTGGTATTGTTCTGAGGAGCATTGAGGAGCATAGTAGAAGACTTGAAGATGGATTGAGGAGCTTGAGAGCTTGATCTTGTTTGTTTTATTATTATTTTAGGGTTAGGGATTAGGAAGAGTTTAGACCTAGTTAACTTCTTTCTTAAACATGGATGGTATCTTCCACCTCCATTCCTCCCTATGATTCAAATTCCTTCCATGGTATACACCTCTCTCCTTTGGAGGGATAAGTGAGGTACCTAGGAAGTAGAACTTTTGAGGGAACCATTCCTTTGATGTTGAACCCTTATAGGTCACCTTTGGTGGTCAGTGAGCAGTTCAATATCCCCAGCTTATCCAGTAAGTGATTTTCTCTGGTTTGATTATCTTGAGAGATGTTGAGCTTGAGTTTGAAGATGAAGACTTCATTGAAGAGTGTTGAAGAGGATGAATCCTTGAGTATTGCCATTCCAGCTGAAGCTTGAAGAGCAACAAGAGCAAGTTGATACTTGAAGACCCCTGAAGATGAAGTAAAGACTGAAGGATGAAGTTGAGACTTCTAAGTGATTGAGATTATTCTGAAGAGCTGAAGCTTGAAGAACAAAGGAAGTTGATACTTGCTTTGATACCTGGAGATCCTGAAGGAGCCAAGTTGATGATAGATAGTGAAGCCTGAAGGTGGAGCTGATCAAGAAGCTGAAGCTTAAAGGAAAAGATAAGTTGAAACTTATGTTGAAGGGTTGAAACCTGGAAAAGCAAATTGATATTTGTCAAGAGTGATTGAAGTCTGAAGACTGAGTTGCTGTTGGAAAAGCTGAAGCTTGAGGTTGAGAGAGGAGTTGATCTGCTTTCTTTTCTTTTCTGTATTGATGTGTTTTGTTTGACTTGTTTGATGCATTAGAATAAGTTCATATCTAGAATAAGTAGAATCTAGGAGCATGATTGCACTAGAGGTTGAGTTGCTCCCTCTGCTTGTATTGTTACTGTGTGGCTTTGCTTGCGGTTATTCGGTAGAGCCCAGCTCCCTTGCCCATGTGGTTTGTTTGCCTGATGGCATTTTATTTCATTTTATCTGTATGATTGCAGTTTACTGTATTATTGCTTGATAGCATGTTGTTTATATTTCAGTATGATTACTGTTATCCATTCTGGCTTGAGGTTGAGATGAGCTTGTGGAGGCTGAAGCCCCACACACATTTCCTCCCTCACTTGCATTGCATGCATTTTACTGTTAAGCTGATGCTTTGTCTGTTTTGGTGTATCATTGACATGATCCCTTAGGACTCTCATTTCCTTTGATAAGGAATTGATGATAGAATTTTAGGTTGAAACCTATGCATGACAACTTCTAGGAGTTCCCTGTTCAAACCTTGACCATAGGATGAATCCATGGCATGACAACAGTAGGACTTGATAGTCTCCCTCCTAGTTGGGCCTGTTCTCTTCTCATCTCAAAACAGTTTAAGATACAGTAATCATGAATGATTTCTTTCGTACGTTACGAGCCTTAAGCTATCTGAGAAAGGATTGTGGGAGAGTTTCTTTTCCACAGTCTGGATGTTTAGTATGGTACCCTTTGGGTGACATGCGACGCATTCACTCTCAGGTCATAGTCTCTAGTGCGATTGAAGTCGCAAACACAATAAAAAACACTTCTTTCGTAAAAAACAGGAAATAAACCGTAGTTTCCCGAACTACGTGAGCTCTGATCTCTCATACCTGTTGAGAGTACGTAGGCACAAGATGACGATGTCTTGGCGAGCTACCTTCCCCCATAACCCGTCGTAGGCCGAACTACGTTGACTCTGATTTCTCATTCTCTGATGAGAATACGTAGGCATAAAGCGCGATGCTTTGCCGAGTCATTTTTCTTTTCTTTTTAAGCCAGCCTTGATAGGTAGATAGAATAAAACCAACCCGTCCAAGTAAACACAACAAGCGAGGATCCCGTCGAGTACGACGGACGTGAGGGGTGCTAATACCTTCCCCTTGCGTAACCGACTCCCGAATCCAGACAACGGTTGCGACGACCTTGTCTTACCCTTTTCCGTCAGGTTTTTCCGATCGTTTCCTTTCCCGCTCTGAGGGATAAATAACGAAAGGTGGCGAATCTTCTGTCATGCCGGCACCTTATTTTCGCGCAAGCGACAGCTGGCGACTCTGCTGGGGATCGAACCCAGAGTCTCTGGTTCTCCGGTTCCCTATGCGAGTCAATCCTAACGCTTGTATGTTTACTTGTTGGGTTGCGTTTATTCATCGCATTTTACTTCTCGCACTTTATTTCCCGCATTTTATTTTCAGTATAATATGATTATCTGTGCTGTTGTGGGATGGGGGTTCTGATGAGTGAGAAGCCAGACCCAGGCTTGAGTGCACCATAGACTTAGAGTGGAAATGAGTGGGCACGTGCTTGCTTTGCAGGCACTAGTGTCTCATGAAATCCACGCTCAGACGAGGTTCATCCGGTTGGCTTCTCTTTCAACCCCTTGGGTTGAGACGGTTGCTGGTTTGGTGGATTGTCGACTCTGGGGACCGATCATTTGTGATTCAGCCGAGTGAGGCCGCTTCATGAGCTGGTGATGCCACACCTTCTGGGTATCGTATCACCCCTCTTGAATGTCTGTGACGCTGATGAACGCATAGGATGCCGAACTTGAGTCAGTTTAGGTCCATACCTGTGAGTAGGGTTGGGTTCATTGCAGGAAACTTTGACCTTCAGACTACCTGGTTTTCTGGACAGTGAATCAGTTTTGTTGGTACCAGGGTTTCTCAGTTGCAGATTTGTCTGTTCTTGATAGAGCAGGTTTGATCAGAGGATCTTATCATCAGGTGTATGTCTGTTCTTGATAGAGCAGGTTTTGATCAGAGGATCTTATCATCAGGTGTATGGTTGTTCTTGATAGAGCAGAGTATTGTCATCAGTTATTTGTTCTTGATAGAGCAGATTTTTGGGATCTGAAGATCTCATCAGCAAATGTTGTTTGTTCTTGATAGAGCAGATTTTTGGGGTCTGAAGATCTCATCAGCAGATGTTGTTTGTTCTTGATAGAGCAGATTTTTGAGTGGGGTCTGAAGATCTCATCAGCAGCTGTATGTTTGTTCTGGATGGAGCAGATTTTTGATTGGGGTCTGAAGACCTCATCAGCAGATATTTCTTGATCTTACATCAGAGGTCCTTAGTATCAGACATTTGTTCTTGACAGAGCAGAATTATGATCCTGTGTATATGGTCCTATCAGATGGTTGTTCCTGGCAGATCAGATTTGTGGTCCTACACTGGGGTTTTCTTCTTAGCAGTGGTCGTGGTTCTGTTGATACAGAATCTCCGCAGCCCAGTTGCTTTGGCCTCTTATTGCATGATTGCATTTTGCATTAGTTTGCATGTTCATTTGCATTTCATTAACGTGTGTCTGTGTTGCAGGTACCGTTTTCCCTGATCCAGGATTTCTTGCCTCCTATTGTATTGTTATGGGCTCTCTGAGGAAGACCGTGGCTTACAAGTTCCCTACCCCTGATGTGGTTAAGTTGACTGGTTTGATAGCTCTAGCAGATGATTCTGTGAAGGATGAGTTCAGGAAATCTTACGGCAGGTTGCTCAGTTTGGTTCATAAGCCTTCTGTGTTCGAGTTGAATGGGTTGCACGCTCTGCTGCAGTTCTATGACCCTCCGCTGAGATGTTTCACTTTTCAGGACTTTGTTCTCGCACCTACGCTGGAAGAATATGCTGATTTGCTAGGTGTGCCTATCAAGAGGCAGATGCCTTTGTCCATATGGATGCTGAGCCTGATCTGGCTGGTTTAGCTCCTTCACTTCATCTGGACGCCTCTGAGTTAGTATTGACTAGTTGGAACAAGGTTCCTGGGTTCTCCTTGCAGTTTCTAGTGGGTAAGGCTCAGCAGTGTGCCAAGGACGGATGTTGGGTCGCGTTCAATGCCATCCTCGCTCTATGCATATATGGCATCATTTTGTTCCCCAACATGCCCGATTTTGTAGACTTTGACGCGTTTCACATCTTTGCTTCAGGGAACCCAGTCCCTACCTTGATAGGAGATGTCTACCACTCAGTCCACTACAAAAACAAGAACAGGAGGGGGAAGAACGTCTCGTGCTGCGTACCTTTGCTGTACAAATGGCTTGAAAGTCATCTGCCCAAGAGGGGTCCTTTTGTCTTGTCTGCAGCCATAGCTGAGTGGCCTGAGCGTCTGATGAGTTTATCTGCAGAGGATATTGACTGGTTCGACAGAGATAGGTTGGGTACTGAGGTGATCTTCAGTTGCAGCGGGTTTCCAAATGTACCTTTGATAGGTAGGAAGGGTTGTATAAACTACAATCCGTCGTTGCTGGTTCGACAGTTTGCGTATGCCTTGAGGACTCCGCCGAAGGATGAAGAGGTACAGGAATCTCTGTATCTCACTGGTCTTCTAGAGGGGGATCTGTTGTCCAAGCTTCAGCGCGCGTGGAATGGTGTCAGTAAGCGAGGAAAGCCTTTGCTGGGAAAAAGCAACAATCAAGCCTACCCTCCGTATGTAACTTGGATCAGAGCCAGGGCCAATGCTATAGGGATTCTGTTTCCTCATGCCAAGCCAGAAAGCCCTCAAATGATCGAAGAGCCTACTACTGTGCCCATTCATCAGCATAACCAGGTATTAGCTGAGCGGGATGAATTGAAGCGGGCGAACGAAGAACTGGAGAAGGAACTAGCTCAGCTCCGAAGCAAGAGGAACGAAGTCGTTCATTCTTTCAAAAGGCAGACAGAGTTGGTGAACCAGCTAGGTACAGACCTGACTAAGCAGATAGCCGAGCGTGAACGCATGGGTCGAGACTTCAAGGCTATCAACGACGTACTAGCTACGAAGAAGCAGCACTTGGACGAGGCATATCGGAGGATATCCAAGTTCAACCAGCACTGGAAGGCTTCCCTGGCCACCAGGAAAGAAAGGGAGGATAAGCTGATGCTGCAGATCTCCAAGCTGGAAGCCCAGGTGAAGGACAGTGAAAAGAGGTTTGATGAAGAAACCGCCCGCAGATACGCCGCCGAAGGCCAGCTCAACAAAGCTCTCGCTAACCTGAAGGAGCGCAAGCTGACGTTTGAGTCCAAAAAGCGGAAGTTAGAAGATTGCTTCGGCGAAGGAGCATGGGAAAGTTCGGTTGAGGGACTTTAGTATACCATTGTGCAGAGGGAATTACTCGTCGAGGGGTTGCTCACTCTGCCAGATCATCCAGAGACGAAGGAGTTATTAGAAGAGTATCGCGCCCGTGGCCGTACTTGACTATTTGTATTCCTTTTGTTTTGATCATTGTTGTATGCTGACCATCACCAGGCTTGTTGGCTGAGGTCACGCTGTTGATTCGTCTTGTACTTGTTAATGCTATGTACTGCCTTGATAGGCTCTCTTTATATATGAGATTGTTGTTTCCATGATTGGACTCGGACTTCTTCTTCTTATTATTATCAGCACTGGCACTCAGGCACTAGGACCGGGGGAAATCTCCCAAACACACAGACACACGCATGCATTTGCATGGCGAGCATTTTGTTGTTTTTCCTAACCCTTTAGTGTTTACAGGTTTACAGGTCCAGGGCTGTTTCCGGTGATTCCAGGATTGATCAGAAACTAATTCACCGTTATCCGACTAGAGCTAATCAGACCAGGATCATGAATTAAGTGCAAACAGATGTTCAGGAGCTCCGCGAGAGGATGGATCGCTTCATGGAACTCATGCAAGTGGTCGCCAATGGCCAAGACCAGCTCAGGACTTTGGTTCAGCCTTTGATCTCCAGGGTTGATAGCAACGGCATACTCCATGGCAGGGCTGTGCCTACTCCTCCACCAGTCGATACTTCGCAGAACAGTGTCCCCGCGGCCGGGGGCAATGGCAGTGCTAATGGCAATGTGATGGCCAACATCGGACTCAATACGACGGGCGTCGGTAATGGGAGTCTGGGAGCTAATGTCAACATCGGGCCGGGCAACGGCAATACAGGCGTCGAGAATCTGTTGGTGCCTCAACCATGGCTTGAAGATCATCAGGATGATGTGTTCTCTCAAAGAGGTGCTGAAGGGGAGCTGAATGCTGAAGCGCGGCTCAGATTCAAAGCACTTGAAGATAAAATGAGAGATATTGAGAATCAGAATACTTTGGGCGTTGATATGTCCAAACTGGGATTAATTGCTGATTTCAAGGTACCTCCTAAGTTCAGGGTGCCTGACTTTGAGAAATATAAGGGCACCACTTGCCCTCGTGTCCACCTGAGATCGTACTACAGGAAGATGTCTGCTTATTCCGAAGACGAGAAGTTGCTGATGCACTTCTTCCAAGACAGTCTTTTTGGGCCATCCCTCGAGTGGTACATGGGTCTGGAGCCCACTAGCGTGCGCACATGGAAGGATCTCGCTGAAGCGTTTGTCCACCATTACCAGTACAACAGTGACTTGGCCCCGAACTGAGTCCAGCTCCAGAACTTGTCGCAGAGGAATAATGAAGGATTTAAGGAGTACGCCCAGCGGTGGCGTGAGTTGGCAGCCCGGGTTCAGCCGCCGATGGTTGAACGCGAGCTCGTGCAGATGTTTGTAGCTACCCTCCCAGGGGTTTACTATGAAAAGTTAGTCAGCGGTATGTCTGGGACGTTCTCAGCTCTCATTATCATGGGCGAGCACGTCGAGAATGGAATCAAGATCGGGAAAATTCAAGGTGAATCATCCTCAGCCGGAGGAGGTGGAAAGAAACCTTATGCTGGAAAACGACGAGAAGGAGAAGCGAGCGCTGTGACCAACGCTCGAAGGAAGGGCAAAGGCCCTCAGCAGCAGATAGCCAGTATAAATATCCCAGCAGCTCCGCAGCAGCAGCAGCAACCGAATCAGCAGGGATATAGAAAGTACCAGAATCGAGCACCTTTGACAAACCGTCACTTCGAAGCACCACCCATGTCGTACGCGCAACTCTTGCAGACTTTGCTTCAGCTTCAGTTGGTTCAGAAGAGGATGATGGCTCCCTTGACAGGGGCACCTCCACCAGGGTACGACGCAAATGCCACTTGCGACTTCCACTCAGGGGCACCAGGCCACACAATCGAGAACTGCAAAGCCTTTAAGCACAAGGTACAGGACCTGGTAGATGCCAAGATCATCAACTTCTCCGATAATGTGCCCAATGTTACGAAGAATCCTATGTCGAATCATAGGGGAGGCGGAGTAAACGCCATTATCAAAGAAGAGAGTGCAGATCTGTTGACTGATGTCAGAGACCTAAAGACGCCGCTTAGCTTCGTTAAAGCTAAGTTGCTGAAAAGAGGGTTCTTTCCAGGGTGCGGAGAACTATGCATGGACTGTGCTACACATTCTGATGGATGTGAGCAGTTGGTTAAAGGAATTCAAAGTCTTATGACTGAAGGGATTCTGCAGTTTAGCCGGAGGGCTGAAAGTGTATCAGGAGAGGTAGTGTTGAAGCAGGCCGATGAAGTCGCCACCATCACCATCCCTCGTCGGCCAATAACCATTTATGCGCCCAGACCGCCTACAATTACTATTACCAAAGCTGGGCCAATACCATTCGAGAGCACTAACGTCGTTCCGTGGCACTATGGGGCTGAAGTCTATTGCAACGGTCAAAGGTTGGAGCTAGAACCTTAGGGGTCGACTGTGGAGAGTCTTGCAGGAATCAGTGGTATTACTCGCAGCGGAAGAGTATTTGCACCGCCGGAGGTCGTGGCAGATAAAGCAGTCAGAGCTGATGCGGCTGATAAGGGTAAAAGCAAAGTCGTCGAAGAGACCCCGTGTGGGGTAGAGAAAGATTTGCTTGTTAAAGATGCCGAGGAGTTTATGCGGTTGATCAAAAAGAGCGACTACAAGATTGTAGACCATCTCCATCAGACGCCCTCGAAGATTTCTATTCTCAACGTGTTGCTGTGTTCTGAAGCGCACCGCAACGCGCTGCTAAAGGTATTGAACGCTGCCTGCTGTCGCTACTGCGAAAATCGGCGCCGGCTGACAGAAGAGTCGCCACCGTGCGTTATTTATCCCAATGGAGGGAAAGGAAACGCTCGAAGTAAACCTCGCAAAAAACGGGAAAAGGTATAGTCATCGCAACCAAAACCTGGATTCGGGAGTCGGTTACGCAAGGGGAAGGTATTAGCACCCCTCACGTCCATCGTACTCGATGGGATCTACGCTTGCTTGGTTTGTACGGATTACACTTCTATCTAAACTAAAGGATGAGGTCTGAAAAGAAAAGAAAACATGACTCGGTAAAACATCGCACTTTATGCCTACGTATTCCCGTCTGGAACGAGAAATCAGAGTCAACGTAGTTCGCCTAACTACGGGTGAAGGTGGGGAAGGTTGCTCGCTAGGATATCGCGTCCTATGCCTACGTACTTCCACACTGCATGGAAGATCAGAGCAAATGTAGTTCGGGCTACGCACAACACAAGCTGTTCAAGTGTCTTTTACGAAAAATCTCACCTTAAACAAGGGTTTTCTTATTTGCAAAAAGGTTGATGTTTGTTCAAATCTTTTGACGGAAGAAATGAATTGATCTCTGTTATAACCTTTATTAATGTTTTTCTGTTGTTTTGAAGAAAGAAGAGATGACACTCTAAAATCCTAGGGTTAAAAAGGGAATAAAATCTACCCTAATGTTATCATGCATGGGTTAACTCCTATTGTCTATCATGCTCCTCTCTTGCGCAGAGAGAAACAGAGATCCTAAGGGAATAGACAGAAACAGAAACAACAGATATATACAATAAAGCAGTAAAATGCATGGATGCAACAATACAAGCGAGGCAAGGGAGTCCCACTCAACCTCGAACCTAGGAAACAATAGGAAAAAGTGAACAAACTTCACTTTCAACCCACCAGGGTAAACAGCAAACAATACAGTCAATCAATACATCAGAAATAAAACAGCAAAAGCTAAACAGCAAAGCAGTCTTCATCAGCATCAGCAACTATCTTCAAGTCAATATCAGCTATCCACAGGCTTCAAGCAAGCATCGGACTTTATATTCAATCTCCCAATGGCTTTTCTTCAAGTCCTAACCTCCAAGCTGAGGAATCAATCACAAGAGTAAACTGGGTGTTACGCAATTAGTTGACCACCAAGGGTGGCAAACAGACTGCTATCAACACAAAGAATATTTCTCTGAAGAGTTCTATCCCTTAGACATTAGCACCAAGCCTTCCAAAGGAAGGGGGTGAGTGTCTTAGAGAGACTCTGCATCACAGAGAAGGATGGAGGCAGTCAAGACCTTCCATGTTTGAGAATCAAGTTTGCTACTCTAGGGCTCTGCCTAACTCCTATGTCCTACAAACTTCAGCAGCTACCAGCAAAAGATACTCCTCATTAGCTCATGAAATTAGTCTCCATTCTCTGATCTTCAATTGGGCTCCATCATCACAGGTCTTCATCTCCCCCCAAATCCCAAACAAACCCAATACCCCAATCAGACGAAAAGATAACCCTAAAGAGGGCACACCACACAGTTAATCACATATAAGCCATATACTAGTAGCAGTAGGGGAATCCTAATATTTTCTAAGGGATCTATCCTATACCCATAACCCCTATAGTCCATACCCCAAAAACAAATGAAAATCTCCTAAAAGAATTAAACTATCTCACCTAAGCTCATTTAAAACCCTAATTTTGATCATACTAATCACACTTAACCAAATCACCTAAAAATTAATCCTAAAAATGAGAATTAAATCTTATGTACAAGTTGAAGTTGTATACTAATCACTCTAAAAAGAATGAGCCCTAAAGCTAAAGGGACCTATGAGAACTAAAATCAACAAATTTGGGTACCAAACTAAACTTAACAAAATACTATTTACAAGAAAAATACATGAAAAATATACAAAAATAAAATAAAATGTCAATTTTATTATTTGGTATTTTTCTAGACAGAATTATGGACCTATAGCAAAAAGAACCAATTAAAACTAAGCTATTTCCTATTTTCTATGATTTTTTAAAGACGTCAAAAATATTAAAGGAATTAAAATTGCAAAATAGAAATAAAAGGGGAGGGGGGGTCTGAACAGCAAGCGCGCCTAGTTGAATTTCCAGGTGGGCCACAGAGCAGGGGTGCGAACATCAATTACGTTAGGCCCAAGAACCATCAGAGAATGAATTAAAAATAATAGAGAAAACCGTGGTGCAGAAAGTAACTCAAACCAGTGTATTTTATTGGGCTTAACAATTGGGGGGTGGGGATAGTGATCTGAGTCCAAGGCCCAACGTTTCATTTTAAATGAAACGCAGCGTTTCACTTTGGCCTCTCCCTCCGTTTTCAAATTCAAATCTCATCCGTTGGATGCGCTTAAAATGTCAAACAAATGAATCAATCCAACGGCTAGCTCATCGTCTTCTCCAAATCAGACCTAGGGTTTCAGATTTCATTTTCATGCACACATCTTCTCTACGCGCTATCTCCCTCCTCACTCAACCAAAATGAAAACTTCAAAGATCAAAAGTGATCCTCTTCCCTCCCTCTACACGACTGTAGCCTTGGTTTTTTCTAACACTCAATCTACAGAGGAACCCGATAGCTAGAAGTCTTGGGCACCAAGGAATGTCACTGATATGCATGTTCCTGATTCTTGCTCAAACTGGTACTATTGTGTTCTATGGTTCATGGTGATCATTCTAAACATGATAACTAGTATTAATACGCCCTAACATGCGAGTTCTTGATCGATGAACATAAACTACCATGGAACCAACCTTCAAGAACAGCCCTTAAACTACTCATGAATCATCCCCTAATGGTCTCTATCACATATATCCTAACCACATGATCTAACAATGGATAAATAGTGGGATTCGAATGAAGTTGCATACCTTGCAAGTGATGATGGCAATGGTGGTTCCTCTTCAATTCAAGCCTTGATGCTTGCTCCAAATGATCTTCAATGGCTGTAGATTCTTCTGTTTGCACTGGTTCTTGCTTACACTTCTTGAATCACTCTATCCAATTCTTCATGCAACTTGGAGTGAAACTTTGGATCTCATGAACCAGCCACAAATTCCTCTCAATTTTGTTTGCCAATTACTCTATGATGATGGTAGATGATGATGATAACAAGAATTATGATGATTGATGAAGTTTCAATGGAGTTTGAAAGCAAAATGCAATTTGGATGAAGGAATTCAAACTATGGTATGCAAGCACAATCAGTCACCAACCAGGGCATGGATCATCTCTAGGGCATATATAGGTGTCAATGGAAATGTGTGGAAGCTTTGAGAACCTTCCAAGAAGTTTCTAGAATGTATCATGCAATGAGAATTTGAATTTTCCATATTTAGTAAATCTCATGCAATCTCATGATAAACCATGCAATCCCACTTAATTTCTCCTCAAATGATATTATGATATGAGAACAAGGCCTTACAAACCCTTATGTAGCATTTCCTTACTTTTCCTTTTGGTGCCTTAAGATGCAAGAAACACATTTACAAAGGAAGTCCAATTTTTAAGCCTAAACTCAAAAATATGGCTAAACCATTGTCTTTAGAATGATGTTGGGAATCAATTTGGTATATTGGATGACTCATATTGGATTTGTAGATCTCTCAAACCAATTTTTCATTTCAACTTTTTCAACTTATAAGCCATTTTCAAGTCATTTGCACCACTTTTAAAATTCCATGCTCTAAGCTTTTCCAAACTTTCACACCTTTTTTTCTAGCCTTAAAATCCCATTTTGAGCAACTTTGATGTTGTGAAGTTTTTCATTTGAAGCTTCCTTGTATGAGTTTTAGGCATATGCTAAGAATGACCTGTAATCCTCAAATGACCAAAATACCCTTAGCTTGCCAAGACCATAAGTAGAGTTCCACAAATCATATGAAGGCATACCCTACCATTATAGAAATCTAAGACAATAAGGAACAATTCTCATGTTGGCCAGAAATCCATTTGAAATACCCTTGAAAGTCAAAAGTTGCTTGGAATACAGACAATTTTCACAGACAAATTTCAGTGCCCTCAGATGACTTGTAACTTGCAAGAGCCATAACTTGAGTTATATAAATCATCTTGATGACTTCCACCACTAAAATTAAAGCTATGAAGATACTCTACAAGTTTCATGTGGGCCAGAAATTCATATGAAGCTTGCATCTTGAGTTACACTGCTTTGAAGTTTGACCTAAATCAGGGGATTTTACACTGAAACCCTAATTTAGTAACTCCAGTTCTCCTTGACTCCTCTTGATTTTTCTTTATCACAACATCTTATCCATATCCATATAGCAAATAATGAATCCCCCATTATTCAAATGATCCTTGATGCCCTTCAAAACACTTCTTTGACCTAGAATTGACCCAGTGTTGACCCTAGTTGACTGACTTCAACTGAGGCTCTTGCAATCATTCAAATGACTTGGTTCTCCTCAAAAATGATTCTCTAGACTCTTCATAACATCCATACACACCTCATGCTCTTGGCTCATAGCTCACACTTCCTCTGATGATCCCCAACTAGCCTCAAGATAGGAGAGAATTCACTGATCAACCTGACAGCTCTTCAAAGCTCAAATTCTCCTCTGATGACCTGAGTAGTCTTGAATATGAATGAAACCCCTTGGATATACCTCTTTAGATAAGAATAGCACTTGATTCCCTGATTAAGATAGCTTACTCATGCTATGCAATGCAGATGAATACACTATGTACATGATGACAATGCAAATGACTATGCAATTGAAACATAAACCTAGGTTAGAAAGGTTGGGCAAATTTTGGGGTGCAACAGCTGCCCCTATTCAAGCGGCTTGGACCCGAATGGATGAAAAGCGCGCAGCTTTCAGACATTCGAGGTACGAGACGGTTGAATACGAAAGAACCCAGAAATTTGCCAACCGCGAAAATAAATTGCGAAATGACTACTGCTTGAGAAAAACCCTGGGAACTGGCTCCTGTCGTCACGGCAACAACAAGCCATACATCTGTCCAATAATCTGATGTTGCCCGCAGACCACTCCATTCCGAAGAAATGAGCATACACCACATAACGAGAAATTGTTGATCTCACTTATCAACCTCTGTTGATCTCACTTATCAACCTCTGTTGATCTCACTTATCAACCTCTGTTGATCTCACTTATCAACCGAGCACACGCTAACCAGCGGGAGAATATTGACTTCACTTGTCATGTTGACTTCACTTGTCGTGTTGACTTCACTGATCAACCTTGCGTATCCTGAAGAAACGAGTCAACGCTTAACCAAGCGAGACGATGTTCGAAGACATAAATCACCTACTCTGCGGGGAAATGAGAAACTTAACCAAGTAACTTTGAGGAGACAATTCTGACGACTGCCGTCAAACACCTGCTGGGGGAATTGGGAACTTAACCAAGCGCCCTTGAAAGTAACACCCTGCTGGAGAACATAACTCTGTTGGAGAATCGCGGGTAACCACCCGAAAATCTGTATTACCACCTTCTAATACTGATACCACATCATCCTGAGAAAGACTCAGCTGGGGAAATACAAGTGACTTAACCAAGCGACTTGCCAAAGGATACCCTGCCGGGGACTACGAGGAACTTAACCAAGTATCTCGTTGAAGAACAACCCGCTGGGGATTACGCCTCTACTGGGGTAACTGTGGGTAACCACCCAAAATCTGTACCATGCTATCTCCACTATACTCTGAGAAAGGACTCGCCCGGGGAGAAAGAGAAATGCTTGACCAAGCAACTCTGCTAGGGGAATGTGCCATGGCGAACACGATCACTGCGTGTCTGGCACAACAAATCCACAAAACTGCGACGAACACGGTCACTGCGTGCTGCGTTATAATCACATTGACCATAAATCCAACCGGATGAGATAAACACGATCACTGCGTGCCAGACGGAATAAATCCACATAGGAGAGGCGAACACGTTCACTTCGTACTCCAACCACCCATATGATGAACACGATCACCGCGTGTGCTGCAATAGGGCGAATGCGATCACTGCGCGTCTCGACCAACAAAACCCCGGAATTATGTCAACACGATCACTGTGTGTGTCACAAAACCAACCCATGTAACAGGACGAATACGATTACTGCGTATGCCGACCAACAACCCACTGATACAATAGCCACGATCACTGCGCGCTCCGCATCATAAGTTCCCATGGTATTAACAACACGATCACTGCATGCTGTACGAATACGATCACTGCGTATCTTGAACATGATCCCTGCGCGTTCGAACACGATCACTGCGCGTTCTGAGCCACGATCCTCTTGACTGGAGAAAAACACGATCCCTGCGTGTTGCGTGTCTCAACTAACTTACATAACTAGACGAATACGATCACTGCATATCCTGACCATACATAGGATAAACGCGATCACTGCGCGTTTCATGTCACGACCCTCTTGACTGGAGGAAAACACGATCCCTGCGTGTTGCGACACAACTTCAAACATGGGACGAATACGATCACTGCGTACTTCGGCCACCAACAACCCGATGAACACGTTCACTGCGTGTCTTATAGCATAATCAAACTGCATAACGGACGAATACGGTCACTGCGTATACCGACCAACCAAACTGGATGAACACGATCACTGCGCGTCAATCTATAACCACCGTGTAACGGACGAATACGATCCCTGCGCATATCGACCAACAACTGGATGAACACGATCCCTGCGTATCAACCCATAATCACTGTAGAACGGACGAATACGATCACTGCATATATCGACCAACGAAATCACATGATATGGTAAACACGATCACTGCGTGCCTTGCTCAATAAAACCCCCGAAACGATACCAACACGATCACTGCGTGCCTTACAAAACAATCTTCTTAGATCGGGACGAATACGATCACTGCGCCATTCGACCACAGATATACATAACAAGATCAACACGATCACTGCGTGTCCCACGACATGAACCCCATGAGAGAGACAAAATACGATCACTGCGTACTTCGGCCACAAATCAACATCTTAAAATCGACACGATCACTGCGTGTCTTACAATATGAACCCCGTAGCTGGTACAAATACGATCACTGCGCACTTTGACCACAAAATCCACATCTTCCTGAATCACGATTTCTCTTATCGGCAAGGAATGACATATCTGAAACTGGAGAGGTAACCACCTGGCTTATGTTTCAAAATGCATGTTTGATAATGACGTAATGCTTCCATACGGCATGGAAATGCTACATACTTGGGTAGAATGCAAATGCTCATGATGCATGCTTATGCAAAGAGTTGCTTCAGCAAAATAAATGCTGAAGACACACTGGATCCGCTGGGGATGACCGGAATACTACCGATACGCTTCCCACAAAATAAATGTTGGAAAGATGAACTAACTCCGCTGGGAATAACCGTCCTGCTGGGAAGGTAGCTCACAAGCTCAAAACTCCAAAATCTGCTGATGACGACCCTCCTGACGAGGAAAGATGACTTGCTGGGGAAAGAGCGGACAATTCCGCTCGGGAAAACTCCTTTCAGCAGCTCCAACCACCTGATCACACTATGTGGGGAACCTCTCCTGCTATCACTGAGCTGGGGAAATCATCCTGCTATCACTGAACTGGGGATTGAACTACACATTCTGATTTGCACTGCACAAGAACTCTCTGGGAAGTTAATCGTATCCATCTCGACCTTCACTGGGGAGGACTCTGCTCTGCTTGATAAGCTAATGCTGAACTGAAGATACATTAATCTCAACTCTCCTGGGGAATTAACATTCAATTTTTGCCTGGGGCGACTTTACTGGGGAAGACACAACATTCATCCTCTGGAGAGGGTACCAGCCTGCCATGGACTCTGGTGGGGAACTTTGCGAGCTTTTGAATAGCTTGCCCCAGTGCACTCAACTTGCCCCTATCTAACTCCTGGGAATGCTTGCTCTGAACCGCTTACCATGAGACAACCTCGAGATTACTTGCCCCGGTATCTATACGGCAAAAAGATTCAATCTCCATTAGCCCTGATCAATCCAGTTGGTTTCAGTGCTCTCTGCGGTGACTTGCCCCTGATTAGCTGATCCAGAACAGTACCTCAAACTACGAGAGATTTACTGAATCTCGACCTGATTGCCCCAGAGTAGCTGACTTCGCATGGCTGACCTGACTGGGAATCACGATAATAGCTTGCCTCTGCTCTCGGGACATGCGGGCGCTCTGTATTCTATCCTGACCATACTTTCCATTGCAGAAAACTTTCCTGCTGTCAAGCGCTCACTCGCAAGTAAAACAAGTTGTTCTGCGTAAAAGACATATTAATGCAACACATACGACAGTTTTGACATCCAATCTGTTCACTGGGAAAAGGGAAAAACAGTTTATAGCATACACTGCACAAAACATTTATCAACATCAATACCAACATGGTAAGAGGAACCCTTTCTTGAGTCAGAATCGACGCGGCCTTTACCGAAGTATGCTTTCGAAACAACCTGCTTCAATTAGGACTTTTGAAGGTTGTAACGTGGTCAGGTTCACGGTTTTGAAGGAAAGGATAAAGGCTCAAAGTTTATTTTAACCCACCCCTTCTCCTTGATGTTCTCCGATCCTATATTCAGTTAATTCGACCTTAGCGCTCACCTCTTAGAGGCTGAAAGATAGGAGTGATAGTTCGAAAACCCATGAGTTTTTGGAGTGACAGCCACTCACTTTTCGTCTTTGACACTTAGGGTCACACGACTCGCATTTGATTTGAGGATTTTTCTTTTTGTCCTCCTTTCATCTTTTTTCTTATCCCTAACTTTTGCCTGGACGGACTCTTTTTGAGTTCTTTTGATTTTTTAAGTCCAGCGGGATGCCCTCATTTTTGCCTAAGTCCTTTGTTTTCTTTTCTTGACTTAGCGGGCTTTTGATTTTTTTCTCTTTTCGTTTTTTTGAATAAGTCGTGTGACACTGGTTGTCTGACTCTTTGGGGAATGATGTGACTGTCTCACTCTTGATTTAACCATTGTGGTTTTTTAGGCACGACCTCTAGAGGTGTGATTGATCCTCGAACGGACACTCCTTTTGCAACTTGAACGCTCGGTCAAATTAGCTAACACCTACCCTGCCCCAGGTTAAGATTGAGGTTTTTTCATTCATAGAAAGAAACTCCTACTACATGGCTCAAAGGGGTTGACAAGGGATTATCTTCCTTATAACTCCGGTGTTTAGGGATTTGAAACAATGCCTGTCCATCATCAACAGGTTTTATTTCAAAAGCATACAATCGGAATTTTGCATGTCGTTCATTTTCGTCATCCTCCGCGGATTCCTCTTAACCAGGCGTTAGACATTTGTAAAAACAATTAGTGAACACGAATGGATTTAATCAAAACATGCATATTTATTTCATTATCATCAATTGAAATGAAAACAACAAGTTTTACGAACAAGATCGCAATTCAAACATGAAAGAAACTACAAACGTAAAGAAATGACAAGATAAAACAAAGAAAAACGCCAGCTTCCGAGAACCGGGCTTTCACATCTGTCTTGCTGCTGAACCAGCTATCTTCACAATCAGTTATGAGAGGCAGCCTGCCGCTGTTCTGATCTACTTTTAATGGCCCACCCAAACTATAGAACTCCTCTTTGTCCACCATATTCCAGCCTATTCATGGCTTGGCATTGGTTGTTGCGTAATATTGGGGCCTTCCTTCCCAAAATTGATGGCTGAGTTATCAAGCAGATCTTGCACTTTGTGCTTGAAAGCTAAATAGTTCTCGATGTTGTGCCCGGGTGCACCAGAGTGAAAATCACAATGCTCGTTGATGTTGTACCCTACTGGTGGCGTGCCAGTCGGCGGCGCCAAGGTTCTCTTTTCAACTAGCTGTAACTTCAATAGAGTCTGAAGGAGCTCTGCGTAAGACATCGGCGGTACCTCAAATACCCTCCTCGGCCTTGGAGATTGAAACCGCCGCTGGTTCTGATTAGGCTGCTGCTGAGCCTGCTGCTGTTGTTGTCTCTGTTGCTGAGGTGGTCCCGGAATGGTCACACTTGCAACTTGAGGCTGTGGACGCCGATTCTGATTCCTATTTCTCCGCTGAACGTTATACACCGCATTAGCATCATCTTGCCTTTTACCACCGAAGGCTTTCCTGTTGCTTCCAGCTGAAACAGATTCTCCCGGTTGAATCTTACCAATTTTTATCCCGTTCTCTATGCGCTCCCCCATCAGGATCAGTTCGGAGAAGGTACTCATTGAGAAGTTGAGCAGCCGGTCATAGTACATCCCTGAGAATGTCCCTACGAACAAGTCCATCATTTCCCTCTCGACCATAGGTGGTTGTACTCTCGCGGCCAGGTCACGCCGTCTCTGGGCGTACTCTTTGAAGCTTTCCTTGGGCTTCTGGGACATGCTTTGCAACTGAACTCTGTTAGGAGCGAGATTGTTGTTGTATTGGTAGTGCTTTACGAAAGCTTCCGCCAATTCTTTCCAAGTTCTGATATGTGTTGGCTCCAGGCTCATGTACCACTCCAATGACGGCCCTGACAAGCTGTCTTGGAAAAAGTGCATAAGCATCTTCTCGTCGTCTGAATATGTGGACATCCTTCTGTAAAATGAACGGACATGCACCCTCGGGCACGTGTCGCCTCTATACTTATCAAAAGATGGCGCTTTGAATTTCAGAGGTACCCTTAGCCCTGGTACCAACCCCATGTTGGACATATCCAGTCCCACGGCGTTCTGATTAGCCAGACCATTTACCTTTTCTTCCAACAATCTCATGCGGAGGCTGTCCCCTGCAGGCCTCCCATAGCCTTCATTATGGCCGGAGAAAACGTCTTCCTGATGATCCTCCCAACGAGGTATCTCTTCATATGCAGCATGTCCAGCGTTACGACCCAGACCTGCTTGGAAGTACCCGGGGTTACCCCTCAGGTTGCCCATATCCTGGTCGTTGTTCATACCCATTCCATATCCTGCGTTACCATAACCTGGTCTCCGTATCCAGTTTTGGCGCCAGCCACATTGCCATATCCCACATTCATACCCTGAAAGCCCTGATTACCATTGCCGCCATTCAGCCCGACGTTCTCCGCACCCAAGTTGAAACCCTGGTTGACGTTCCCTATGAACACTCCTGCAGTATCTCCGTTAGTGTTACCAGTGTTTCCGTTCCCCCCAGCAGGACCAGCTTCTCCATTGTTCAGCCCAGCGACTTGAATGTGATCAGCACTTTGATGATTTTCAACCCTAGGAGAGTTAGCCACATTTTCACCACGCGGGGTGCCGTTGATCTCAGCACGAGCAACCAATGGCTGCACCAGAATCTGCAATTGTTCCTACCCTTTGGCGATAGTCTCCATGGTTTGCATGAACAGGGCCATCCTGTCACGCATCTCTTGCATTTCAATCTGCATGGCGTCCATGATCTTCTTCTGGTTGATTCTTGTAGAGTAACGGTGGACCCGCCTTTCTTCAATCCTGAAAATACCTTGCACGGATGCGGGAGATAAGATACACGGCTCACAAACCTGTAATGCAAATATGGGTATGTATGCAAAATGCAATGATAAATGGGTATGCAAACAATGCAATGCAAACAGCTGTAACAGGGGGTCAAGTGCCCTGAATAAGAAGCCCAAGTCACACCAAGAACAGGTCTCAGACAGACCCTCCAATACTCATCAAACTCTGGTCTTAGACAGACCTCACAAAGAACTCCAGCCTGGTCTCGGATAGACCCAATAATATGACCCACACCTGGTCTCTGACAGACCTCATAACATAACTCCAACTGGTCTCTGATAGACCTCATACCATAACTCTGGCTGGTCTCTGATAGACCTCACAACTATCCATAAATACCAAGGATCTCTGATCAAGAAATAACCGGTATCTGGAGGTCTAGTTACCTGCATATCCCCAAACCCTCTCACAGGTGGATGTCCTAGTAACTGACAAAGGTATGGCATCCTATGCGGTCGTCAGCGTCACAGACTTTCAAGACTGACGATGCGATTCCCAGAAGGAGTGGCATCATCAAGTCTTGAAGAGGCCTCACTTAGCTAACTTCCAAATGATCGGTCCCCAGAGTCGACAATTCAACTAACCAGCAACCCGCGCCAACCAAAGGAAGGGGCAGGAGGCCAACCAGAGGAACCTCGTCTGAGTGTAGATTTCGCGGGACACCAAGGCAAGCAAAGCAAGCGGGCGCCAACTAATCTCTACTCTAAGTCTAAGGTGCACTCAAGCCCAGGTCCGGCTTATCTCTCAATCATGGAACACCCGTCACACCCCCACAATACAGCAATAATAGTGATAATATAATGCTGAAAGGTAAATACAGAAACGTAAATCCATACAAATTCCTCGACGGGCAAACAAGCGCTAGGATCAACTCTCCAAAGGGACGTTGGATCCCAAATGCATAAGGACTATCGCAGTCCTTAGCAGCCAGGGGACGTTGGGTCCCCAGCAGAGTCGCCAGTTGTCGCTACTGCGAAAATCGGCGCCGGCTGACAGAAGAGTCTCCATCGTGCGTTATTTATCCCAATGGAGGGAAAGGAAACGCTCGAAGTAAACCTCGCAAAAAACGGGAAAAGGTATGGTCATCGCAACCAAAACCTGGATTCGGGAGTCGGTTACGCAAGGGGAAGGTATTAGCACCCCTCACGTCCATCGTACTCGATGGGATCCACGCTTGCTTGGTTTGTACGGATTACACTTCTATCTAAACTAAAGGATGAGGTCTGAAAAGAAAAGAAAACATGACTCGGTAAAGCATTGCACTTTATGCCTACGTATTCCCGTCTGGAATGAGAAATCAGAGTCAACGTAGTTCGCCTAACTACGGGTGAAGGTGGGGAAGGTTGCTCGCTAGGATATCGCGTCCTATGCCTACGTACTTCCACACTACATGGAAGATCAGAGCAAACGTAGTTCGGGCTACGCACGACACAAGCTGTTCAAGTGTCTTTTACGAAAAATCTCACCTTAAACAAGGGTTTTCTTATTTGCAAAAAGGTTGATGTTTGTTCAAATCTTTTGACGGAAGAAATGAATTGATCTCTGTTATAACCTTTATTAATGTTTTTCTGTTGTTTTGAAGAAAGAAGAGATGACACTCTAAAATCCTAGGGTTAAAAAGGGAATAAAATCTACCCTAATGTTATCATGCATGGGTTAACTCCTATTGTCTATCATGCTCCTCTCTTGCGCAGAGAGAAACAGAGATCCTAAGGGAATAGACAGAAACAGAAACAACAGATATATACAATAAAGCAGTAAAATGCATGGATGCAACAATACAAGCGAGGCAAGGGAGTCCCACTCAACCTCGAACCTAGGAAACAATAGGAAAAAGTGAACAGACTTCACTTTCAACCCACCAGGGTAAACAGCAAACAATACAGTCAATCAATACATCAGAAATAAAACAGCAAAAGCTAAACAGCAAAGCAGTCTTCATCAGCATCAGCAACTATCTTCAAGTCAATATCAGCTATCCACAGGCTTCAAGCAAGCATCGGACTTTATATTCAATCTCCCAATGGCTTTTCTTCAAGTCCTAACCTCCAAGCTGAGGAATCAATCACAAGAGTAAACTGGGTGTTACGCAATTAGTTGACCACCAAGGGTGGCAAACAGACTGCTATCAACACAAAGAATATTTCTCTCAAGAGTTCTATCCCTTAGACATTAGCACCAAGCCTTCCAAAGGAAGGGGGTGAGTGTCTTAGAGAGACTCTGCATCACAGAGAAGGATGGAGGCAGTCAAGACCTTCCATGTTTGAGAATCAAGTTTGCTACTCTAGGGCTCTGCCTAACTCCTATGTCCTACAAACTTCAGCAGCTACCAGCAAGAGATACTCCTCATTAGCTCATGAAATTAGTCTCCATTCTCTGATCTTCAATTGGGCTTCATCATCACAGGTCTTCATCTCCCCCCAAATCCCAAACAAACCGAATACCCCAATCAGACGAAAAGATAACCCTAAAGAGGGCACACCACACAGTTAATCACATATAAGCCATATACTAGTAGCAGTAGGGGAATCCTAATATTTTCTAAGGGATCTATCCTATACCCATAACCCCTATAGTCCATACCCCAAAAACAAATGAAAATCTCCTAAAAGAATTAAACTATCTCACCTAAGCTCATTTAAAACCCTAATTTTGATCATACTAATCACACTTAACCAAATCACCTAAAAATTAATCCTAAAAATGAGAATTAAATCTTATGTACAAGTTGAAGTTGTATACTAATCACTCTAAAAAGAATGAGCCCTAAAGCTAAAGGGACCTATGAGAACTAAAATCAACAAATTTGGGTACCAAACTAAACTTAACAAAATACTATTTACAAGAAAAATACATGAAAAATATACAAAAACAAAATAAAATGTCAATTTTATTATTTGGTATTTTTCTAGACAGAATTATGGACCTATAGCAAAAAGAACCAATTAAAACTAAGCTATTTCCTATTTTCTATGATTTTTTAAAGATGTCAAAAATATTAAAGGAATTAAAATTGCAAAATAGAAATAAAAGGGGAGGGGGGGTCTGAACAGCAAGCGCGCCTAGTTGAATTTCCAGGTGGGCCACAGAGCAGGGGTGCGAACATCAATTACGTTAGGCCCAAGAACCATCAGAGAATGAATTAAAAATAATAGAGAAAACCGTGGTGCAGAAAGTAACTCAAACCAGTGTATTTTATTGGGCTTAACAATTGGGGGTGGGGATAGTGATCTGAGTCCAAGGCCCAACGTTTCATTTTAAATGAAACGCAGCGTTTCACTTTGGCCTCTCCCTCCGTTTTCAAATTCAAATCTCAGTCGTTGGATGCGCTTAAAATGTCAAACAAATGAATCAATCCAACGGCTAGCTCATCGTCTTCTCCAAATCAGACCTAGGGTTTCAGATTTCATTTTCATGCACACATCTTCTCTACGCGCTATCTCCCTCCTCACTCAACCAAAATGAAAACTTCAAAGATCAAAAGTGATCCTCTTCCCTCCCTCTACACGACTGTAGCCTTGGTTTTTTCTAACACTCAATCTACAGAGGAACCCGATAGCTAGAAGTCTTGGGCACCAAGGAATGTCACTGATATGCATGTTCCTGATTCTTGCTCAAACTGGTACTATTGTGTTCTATGGTTCATGGTGATCATTCTAAACATGATAACTAGTATTAATACGCCCTAACATGCGAGTTCTTGATCGATGAACAGAAACTACCATGGAACCAACCTTCAAGAACGGCCCTTAAACTACTCATGAATCATCCCCTAATGGTCTCTATCATATATATCCTAACCACATGATCTAACAATGGATAAATAGTGGGATTTGAATGAAGTTGCATACCTTGCAAGTGATGATGGCAATGGTGGTTCCTCTTCAATTCAAGCCTTGATGCTTGCTCCAAATGATCTTCAATGGCTGTAGATTCTTCTGTTTGCACTGGTTCTTGCTTACACTTCTTTAATCACTCTATCCAATTCTTCATGCAACTTGGAGTGAAACTTTGGATCTCATGAACCAGCCACGAATCCCTCTCAATTTTGTTTGCCAATTACTCTATGATGATGGTAGATGATGATGATAACAAGAATTATGATGATTGATGAAGTTTCAATGGAGTTTGAAAGCAAAATGCAATTTGGATGAAGGAATTCAAACTATGGTATGCAAGCACAATCAGTCACCAACCAGGGCATGGATCATCTCTAGGGCATATATAGGTGTCAATGGAAATGTGTGGAAGCTTTGAGAACCTTCCAAGAAGTTTCTAGAATGTATCATGCAATGAGAATTTGAATTTTCCATATTTAGTAAATCTCATGCAATCTCATGATAAACCATGCAATCCCACTTAATTTCTCCTCAAATGATATTATGATATGAGAACAAGGCCTTACAAACCCTTATGTAGCATTTCCTTACTTTTCCTTTTGGTGCCTTAAGATGCAAGAAACACATTTACAAAGGAAGTCCAATTTTTAAGCCTAAACTCAAAAATGTGGCTAAACCATTGTCTTTAGAATGATGTTGGGAATCCATTTGGTATATTGGATGACTCATATTGGATTTGTAGATCTCTCAAACCAATTTTTCATTTCAACTTTTTCAACTTATAAGCCATTTTCAAGTCATTTGCACCACTTTTAAAATTCCATGCTCTAAGCTTTTCCAAACTTTCACACCTTCTTTTCTAGCCTTAAAATCCCATTTTGAGCAACTTTTATGTTGTGAAGTTTTTCATTTGAAGCTTCCTTGTATGAGTTTTAGGCATATGCTAAGAATGACCTGTAATCCTCAAATGACCAAAATACCCTTAGCTTGCCAAGACCATAAGTAGAGTTCCACAAATCATATGAAGGCATACCCTACCATTCTAGAAAGCTAAGACAATAAGGAACAATTCTCATGTTGGCCAGAAATCCATTTGAAATACCCTTGAAAGTCAAAAGTTGCTTGGAATACAGACAATTTTCACAGACAAATTTCAGTGCCCTCAGATGACTTGTAACTTGCAAGAGCCATAACTTGAGTTCTATAAATCATCTTGATGACTTCCACCACTCAAATTAAAGCTATGAAGATACTCTACAAGTTTCATGTGGACCAGAAATTCATATGAAGCTTGAATCTTGAGTTACACTGCTTTGAAGTTTGACCTAAATCAGGGGATTTTACACTGAAACCCTAATTTAGTAACTCCAGTTCTCCTTGAATCCTCTTGATTTTTATTTATCACAACATCATATCCATATCCATATAGCAAATAATGAATCCCCCATTCTTCAAATGATCCTTGATGCCCTTCAAAACACTTCTTTGACCTAGAATTGACCCAGTGTTGACCCTAGTTGACTGACTTCAACTGAGGCTCTTGCAATCATTCAAATGACTTGGTTCTCCTCAAAAATGATTCTCTAGACTCTTCATAACATCCATACACACCTCATGCTCTTGGCTCATAGCTCACACTTCCTCTGATGATCCCCAACTAGCCTCAAGATAGGAGAGAATTCACTGATCAACCTGGCAGCTCTTCAAAGCTCAAATTCTCCTCTGATGACCTGAGTAGTCTTGAATATGAATGAAACCCCTTGGATATACCTCTTGAGATAAGAATAGCACTTGATTCCCTGATTAAGATAGCTTGCTCATGCTATGCAATGCAGATGAATACACTATGCACATGATGACAATGCAAATGACTATGCAATTGAAACATAAACCTAGGTTAGAAAGGTTGGGCAAATTTTGGGGTGCAACACCTACGTACCGCAAGAGATATCGGTGAATCAGCTAGAAGAGGTGGTGGCCCACGTCAATGCTGGCAATGGGCTAGGGTTCACAGACTTAGAGCTGACGCCAAAAGGGAGGAATCACAATAGCGCCCTGCACATCTCGATCGAGTGTAGGGGCACGATCATGTCGCACGTGCTGGTGGACACGGGTTCGTCGCTTAATGTGCTTCCGAAGAAAGCCTTAATGAAGTTGGATACACGTGGAGTGATCTGCACACCCAGTGATCTGGTGGTGAAGGCGTTTGACGGAACTAAACGCCACGTTTTTGGGGAGGTGACCCTGCCGGTCCAAGTCGGTCCGGAAATGTTCGACATGGTCTTTTATATTATAGACATCATGCCTGCCTACAGTTGCCTCTTGGGCCGGCCATGGATCCATGCTGCTGGTGCCGTGACCTCTACGTTGCACCAAAAGCTCAAATATGCTGTCGGAGGAAGCATAGTAACCGTGTGTGGCGAGGAGGACATAATGGTGAGCCATTTGTCATCCTTTAAGTATGTTGAAATGGATGGAGAAATCCATGAGACTCTCTGTCAAGCATTTGAGGCCGTCAAAGTGAAAGAGGTAGCTCTTGTAGTCACAGAAAAGCCAGAGATGAATCTCTCCTTATTCAAAGAAGCTCGGGTCGTCGTCCAAGCTGGATCTACCCCAGGCTGGGGGCATATTTTGGAGATACCGATCAAGCAGGATAAGTTTGGGTTAGGGTATTCTCCTGAAGCTGAAGCTGAAGCTTCTTCTTCTTCGTCTAGCAGTGCGTCTCGAGGTAAGGGGCCGATCCTATTTACCAGTGGCGGAGTGATTTTCGAAAGCATCAACGCGGTGTCTGAAGACAGCGGGGATAGCGATTGTGATCTCGACTCTTGGATTCAGCCAAGCAAGTCAGGCGAGGGCCTCAACAATTGGACCATCAAGGATATCATCCTGATGACAAGTGAAGAGTAATGATTTACTTTTTTTCAATCATTGTACACTCTATGTCCTACTCGTGGCATAGCGGTTTTATTGTCAGGGCCTTGTTGGATTATGTACATGCATTTTGTTAATAAATCAAAGGTGTTTCTTCGTATTCAAATATTGCGATCTCTGTTATTCCTGTTTTATAGTTGTTTTGAAAAACAGTAAAATGGCAATGGGGTTTGTGCTAACCTGCATATTCTTGTTTTAAACTTAACCCTTGTTATTGCAGGATCCACATAACAGATGACATCGACTCTGGACCTTCTACGACTCACTTCGACTTCGATTGCCCGATCTATCAAGCCGAAGAAGAGATTGATGAAGACGAAGACCTTCCTGAAGAGTTGGCCCGCTTGTTGAAACAAGAGGAGAAGGTTATTCTGCCTCATGAGGAGGAGATCGAGATCGTAAACCTGGGTTCTGAAGAGCTCGTCAGAAATGTCAGGATAGGGGCGGCGTTGCAGAATGATGTCAAGCAGAGATTGGTCGAGATGCTAAGAGAGTATAGTGACGTCTTTGCTTGGTCATACGAAGATATGCCCGGACTTGACACGGACATCGTAGTCCACCGCTTGCCGCTGCGAGAAGATTTCCCTCCCGTTAAGCAGAAGCTTAGGAGGACGAGACCAGACATGGCCGTTAAGATCAAAGAAGAAGTGCAGAAACAGCTTGATGCTGGCTTCTTAGCGGTCACCAATTACCCTCCGTGGGTCGCCAACATAGTGCCTGTACCGAAGAAGGACGGTAAGGTACGAATGTGCGTCGATTATCGGGATTTGAATAGGGCGAGCCCTAAAGACGATTTTCCACTTCCTCACATTGATGTGCTGGTGGATAATACTGCTCAGTTCTCCGTATTCTCCTTCATGGATGGCTTCTCTGGCTATAATCAGATTAAAATGGCGCCAGAGGATATGGAGAAGACTACCTTCATTACGCCTTGGGGAACATTTTGTTACAAAGTGATGCCCTTCGGATTGAAGAATGCTGGGGCAACATATCAGCATGCAATGACGACTCTCTTTCATGATATGATGCATAAAGAGATCGAGGTTTATGTGGACGATATGATTGCAAAATCCCAGACGGAGGAAGAACATTTGGTCAATCTGCTGAAACTATTCAAGAGGCTTAGGAAGTTCAGGTTGAGACTGAACCCTAACAAATACACCTTCGGGGTGAGATCGGGTAAGCTACTGGGGTTTATCGTGAGCAAAAAAGGAATAGAGGTTGATCCTGCGAAAATAAAAGCAATACAAGAAATGCCGACGCCTAAAACAGAAAAAGAGGTGCGCGGGTTTTTAGGGAGATTGAACTACATTGCTCTGTTCATATCTCACCTAACAGCTACGTGTGAGCCATTATTCAAGCTGTTGAAAAAGGACCAGGCTGTAACATGGAATGAAAATTGTCAAAAGGCGTTCGATAAAATAAAACAATATTTGCAGGAACCTCCTATTTTGATACCTCCAGTGGCAGGGAGACCCTTGATTATGTATTTGACGGTTCTTGAGGGGAGTATGGGTTGTGTTCTCGGTCAACACGACGAGACCATACGGAAAGAGCATGCGATATACTATCTGAGTAAGAAGTTCACTGATTGTGAGTTGAGATACTCAATGCTTGAGAAAACGTGTTGTGCGCTAGCCTGGGCCGCCAAACGTTTAAGACAATACATGCTGAATCATACAACCATGCTCATTTCGAAGATGGATCCTATCAAATATGTATTTGAAAAGCAGGAACTATCTGGGAGAATTGTCCGTTGGCAGATGGTTTTGACCGAATATGACATCCAGTATGTTTCTCAGAAGGCTATAAAGGGGAGTGTGTTATCTGAGTATCTTGCTGAGCAGCCTCTTGATGACTATCAATCGATGAGGTTTGATTTTCCTGACGAGGATATCATGTACCTAAAGGTGAAAGATTGTGACGAGCCGTTGCCGGACGAAGGAACAGAGTTGGGTTCCAAGTGGCAGATGATATTCGACGGAGCTGTGAATTCCTATGGTAGCGGAGTAGGGGCAATCAATACTACTCCACATGGGTCGCACATCCCATTTACTGCTCGATTGACCTTTCCGGTTACCAATAATGAAGCCGAATATGAAGCTTGTATTATGGGGCTTGAAGAAGCCATTGATTTGCGAATCAAAAATCTGGATGTATACGGAGACTCAACTCTGGTGGTGAATCAGATAAAAGGAGAATAGGAGACACGTCAGCCCAATTTGATACCATACATGAATTATGCAAGGAGATTGTTGCCTTTCTTCGACAAGGTTGAATTGCATCACGTACCGGGGGCAGAAAATCAAATGGCTGACGCACTTGCGACATTGTCTTCCATGTATAAGATTAACTTTTGGAACGAGGCTCCCCGGATTGTTATATCTCGGCTTGATAGACCCGCTTTCATATTTGCTATTGACGAAGCATCCGATGATAAACCCTGGTATTTTGACATCCAGAATTTCCTGAAGAATAAGGAATATCCGGCTGGGGCATCCAGTCGCGATCAGAAGACTCTCAGGAGATTGGCTGGTAATTTCTATCTGAATCCAGACGGTGTTCTATACAAAAGAAACCACGACTTGGTGTTGCTACGCTGTGTAGACAAGAAAGAGGCGAAGTTGCTCATGGAGGAGATACATGAGGGTACATTTGGTACACATGCTGGTGGGCATGCTATGACAAGAAAGTTGCTACGGGCAGGTTATTACTGGCTAACTATGGAAACAGACTGTTTCAAGTTTGCAAAGAAGTGTCATAAGTGCCAAATTTATGCGGACAAGGTCCATGTACCCCCAAGTCCTCTGAATGTGATGTCATCACCGTGGCTGTTCTCGATGTGGGGAATTGATATGATTGGCAAAATCGAGCCTACGGCATCCAACGGACACCGGTTCATCTTGGTAGCAATTGATTATTTTACCAAATGGGTGGAAGCGGCATCGTATGCCAATGTGACCAAACAGGTGGTAGCCAGGTTTATCAAACGAGATATTATTTGCAGATATGAAATCCCTGAGCAGATCATCACCGACAACGGTTCGAATTTAAACAACAAGATGATGAAGGAGCTGTGTCAAAATTTCAAGATTGAACATCACAACTCTTCTCCTTACCGACCCAAGATGAATGGCGCTGTTGAAGCGGCCAACAAGAACATAAAGAAGATTGTTCAAAAGATGGTTGTGACGTATAAGGACTGGCACGAGATGTTACCTTTCGCTTTGCACGGTTATCGTACGACGGTACGCACATCAACCGGGGCAACCCCTTTTTCATTGGTATACGGGATGGAGGCGGTGTTACCGTTGGAGGTCGAGATTCCTTCCCTGAGGGTATTACGAGATGTCCAACTGGACGAGGCAGAATGGGTGAAAGACAGGTTGAATCAGCTGAGTTTAATGGATGAGAAGAGGCTAGTTTCTCTAGCATACGGTCGGTTGTATCAGAGCCGAATGAAGAAAGCGTACGATAAGAAGATATGTCCGCGAAGCTTTCAGACGGGTGACCTTGTACTGAAGAGGATTCTACCGCCACAAACAGATCACAGGGGCAAGTGGACCCCTAATTAAGAAGGGCCCTACGTTGTCAGAAAAGTCTTCTCTGGAGGAGCTTTGCTACTATCTACCATGGATGGTGAAGACTTTATGTCGCCTGTGAATTCGGACGCAGTTAAAAAATACTTTGCTTAAAAAAATTGACCTGCTGGACAGTAAAAAGAGAGTCCAGGCAAAAATGGGGCATCCTGGCGAACCAAAAACCGAATAAAAGGTTCGGGCAAAAGTTAGGGATAAAATTGAAAAGATGTACACCCGCGAAGTCGAAAACCTACATTGGGCGGCTTCGGCAAAAAAGGGTATCCCGGTGAACTGAAAACCCGTAAAGGGCGGTTCACGCAAAAGTTAGGGATTTGAAAAAGCAAATGACTGCGTTCCGCGTGTGGACTTTCTTTGTTTAGTGGTTTGGAGGATCTGAAGGCCATTTATCTGAATCAATCTCTTCCGAAGCTGAAGCGTCAGAGAAGTATCGAAGTCGAGTGGGTCATAGAAGGATCAACTCATGGTGTTCGTCTACGCCTCGTTGCCGACATTTGTATATACTGATGTATATTTATGTTTTATTTTTGTGCGGCTTCCTCATTCCAGGAGCTTGCATCTATTGTAAAACATTTTTACCCATTCAGGGGTTCGTTATCAATAAAATGCATACCATTCAGCAATTCTGTTTGTCTGTCTAGCATTTATCTGTTTTGTTTGCGAAAAAGAACGCTGATGTTTTTGATAAAATGCGCATACATAAACTTACTGGCCTAGGCTGCTGATTGTTGAAACAATTAATTACTTGAATATTGTCACGAGATAATAACCTTGATAGGCCCCTTTGAGAAGGGTATCTTGTCTGTTTGTTTGTGTTGTTACAGGTGTAGCATATTCCAGACAGTGTGCCGTGCGCATCCCGAAGCAGGATGATTCCTCCAGCAGAGTTCAGTAGCCTCTCCCCGCAGAGTCTGAATGCGAGATAATGAGCATTAATATGTCTCCCCAGGCAGAGATGATTCTCTCCCCCAAGCAGATGCATCCTGAAGGAGCGGCATCCCCTCAGCTGAGTCAGGCGCCGAAGCATGAGTTCATCCCCCCAGCACCGGGTCACAAGTGCAGGTTTCATAGGAAACTATTCGTACGTCGAAGTATGCAGCAACTGATGGTGCCAGACTGAAGTCTCCAGCGGAATTGAAATTCCCCACCAGAGTCGTGCTCTCTCCCGAAGTCGGATGATTCCTTCTTCCCCAGCGGAATTGAGATTCCTCACCAGAGTCGTACTCTCTCCAGCAAAGCAGAATGATTGCTCCTTCCTCAGCCGAGTTTGCAGATCCCCAAGAGAGCCGAATCCTTGGAAGCTGCTCAGACCATGATTGGTTTTTCCCAGTGGAGTGTTGAACAGATGAAGTTGTTTCCCCACAGAGCCGTCCTATCTCCAGAGAAGTAGCCATGATGGCCACGCAGTTTATTTCCGCGATTGACATCGCTCTCCCTCAGCAGGTCCAGGTTCTCGTAGAGCTTCGTTCCCCTGCAGCAATCAACTGAAGTTGTTTCCCCCGCAGCAGTCAACTGAAGTTGTGTCCCCTGCGGAGTCCAATTGAGATGGGCGTGACCTTGTTCTCCTCAGCAGGATGATTCCTCTACCTGAGTAGTTCTTTCTCCTTGACAGGAGGATTCTCCCTTCGGCATTTATTTTGCTGATGGGATCACATCATTATGCATGATTGCATAGCATTTATCATAACAGCATAGCATTTCCACCGTGTGGAGTATCGCGCCATTGCCGAAGCATATGCATAATAAGCATGATCTAGGTTGTTACCGTTCTTGTTTTGCAGGTGTTCCGCCGCAGAATTGATTGCTCAGGATGATTCCTGACATTCTCCCCAACGAAGTCGCTTGCTCAAGATGATTCTTGAGATCCCCAGCGAAGTCTTCAGTTCAAGATGATTCTTGAATTCCCCAGCAAGGTCGTTTGTTTAAGATGATTCTTAAGACCCCAGTGCAGTCTCCAGAGTCGGTTGCTCAAGCTGATGCTTCGAGTCCCCAGTCTTCAGTTCAGGATGATTCTTGAAATCCCCAACAGAGTATTCGCTCGGGATGATTCCTGAAATCTACAGAATGGTTACCGGTGCAAGATGATTCTTGAAGGTCCCCGGCGGAGTTATTTGTCCAAGATGATTCTTGAAGTCCTCAGCAGAGTTGATTCATCCAGAATGATTTCTGGACCCCTGGAGCAGAGTTACTTGATAGTCCTCCAGAATCCCTAGCGGCGAAGCGTCACCCCCAGCAGGTTTTCTAACGGCGAAGTTGAAATCTCCCTTGAAGACTCCATGATTAAAGTCTGACCGAAGCAGTTCTCTCAGCTGATGCGGAGTGCCTGATGGCAGAGGTTTAGACATTCCCAGTTGGCTCATGATTGACCAAGAATTCTATTCCCGACTTGCTAATGGAGTCCGGCTGATGCCCGACAATTTCTTTGGATGCCTGATGGCATGATCAACCTGAGGGTTGAAGTCCGGCTGATGCCAGACAGTGTTCTTTGAATGCCTGATGGCATGATCGACTATGTATTACCGGTTACTGTATGACCAATTCCCCAATGGAGTTTCTTCACCCTGACGGCGAGGTCAGACGATGTTGAGAGTTGACGGCGAAGTCAGATTATGTTGAGTACTTGACAGCGATGTCGGGTGTTTCTCAGAGTTATGTTTGATTGACGACGATGTCAGACCCTTGGTAGCTCCGACGGCGATGTTGGATGTTTGTTTCCGACAGCGATGTCAGATTCTTTAGTTCTCCAGCGGCGATGTTGGGTGTTTTGTTTCCGACGGCGATGTCAGATTCTTTAGTTCTCCAGCGGCGAGGTTGGATGTTTCCAGCGGCGATGTTGGATGTTGGTTTCTGACGGTGATGTCAGGTGAGTTCGTAGCTCCAGCGGCGATGTTGGATGTTTGTTTCTGGCGGCGATGTCAGGTGAGTTAGTTTCCCAGCGGCGATGTTGGATGTCTGTTTCCGGCGGCGATGTCAGATGATTTAGTTTTCCAGCGGCGATGTTGGGTGTTTCGGTTGTGGACGACGATGTCAAGTTCTTTAGTTCTCCAGCGGCGATGTTGGATGTTTGTTTCTGGCGGCGATGTCAGGTGATTTAGTTTTCCAGCGGCGATGTTGGGTGTTTTGGTTGTCCGACGATGATGTCATACGCTTTATTTTCATGAATGCCTGACGTCGATGTCAGGTGTCTGATGACAATGTCAGAGGAATTTAATGTGGATCAGTAATTCTCCAGCTAGTTGCCGTGCAACTATCATCATAGTGTTCGAAGATTCGTTCCCGCCGGAGTACCGTGTACTCGTGCAGTTGGCGAATTTCCGGGTTTATCGGTATTCAACCGTCTCGCACCTTGATTGGCTGAGAGTCGTTCGCTCTTCATCCAGTCAGGTTCAAGCCGTTTGAATAGGGGCAGCTGTTGCACCCCAAAATTTGACCAACAATTATTTACCCATCAAGAGTTGTATGAGACTTTGAAGCTAGCCAAGAAGGTTGTCCAAATGTTCAAAGATTGATATCTTTGTCAGAGAACTCAAGAGATCCTCAGAGAGATTGGTTGAAACCAAGGTTGTGTGTCTCATAACTTGAGAGTTGTGGGAGCCCCTCAGATGATTCTGGGACTATGAGGATGAACTTGAAGCTTTGAGAAAGCTTGTGAGATGTCTTGAAAGCCATCATGAAGCCTAGAGAGGTCATTGTACAAGAATTCAGAAGATTCAGCCATGAGTGGTGGAATTAGGGTTTAACTGGGTCAACCCTAGGTCAACTGATGATTTGGAGAGGGTTGAGACCTAATCCAAGAGCCATGTGATCATGGAAATATGCATTGAGATGCTATAAGGATTATTCCTAGACCAACTCATCATGATTGAGGAGTTTGAGAGGTTTTAAGCTAGGGTTTCTAAGGCTTGGCAGTGTAAAATCCCCTAGTTTGATCCCTATCTTCAAGGCAGTTTAGCTCAAGATGTGATTGTCATCTCATCTTCCCCATAACATGAATGTTGTAGAGCTTTTTCTTAGCTTTAATTTGAGTACTAGAAGTCTTTGATAGGATTTGTAGAGCACAAGTTATGACTTTGACAAATTACAGGTCATCTGAGGTATGTGAATCTGGGTCCTTGAAAGTCACCCAACTTGCATCCAACGTTTGCCCTAGTAGGATGATTCCTATGGATTCTTGGTCAACATTAATGTTGTAGAGCATCTTCTTAGCTTTCTAGAGAGTACTAGAAGTCCTTGATAGGATTTGTAGAACTCAACTTATGGCTTTGACAAGTCAAGGGCATTTTGGTCATTTGGAGGTTATAGGTCATTTCAAGCATAAGGCCATATATCCTATTTCCAAGCTTCAAATGGAAAAATATTCAACACAAAACTTGCTTAGAATGATGTTTTAAGGCTAGTAGGGAGGTCATGAGATGTTGAAAAGGCTTGTATCAAAAAGTGATAAAAATGGCCTAAAATGGAGGCATAAGTTAATTAGGTTGAAATTGAAAATTGGAAATCACAAGTTATAAATCCAAACCATGTCATGTAATAGCTCATTTTGACTCTAAATGACATTCTAAGAACAATGGTTCAGCCACAATTTTGATTTGAGGCTTGGATCATAGGGCTGCTTTGGAAAAGGCTTACTTGCATATTAAGGTACCAAAGCAAAACTCAAAAGAACTCAATGTACAAGTTGGTTATGCATTGTAACTCATCCTAAATCTCATATGGGGAGAATTTCAAGTCAGTTACAAAGCTTGCAAGGACCATGGCATGAGATAGCATGTGGAGAGAATTGGAATCAAAATGTCATGACATGAAAAGTTCAATTTCTCATTGGATGATCCTAGATGGTTCTAAATGATTCTAAATCACTCTATAAGATGATTGTAACTTGCTCAGATGCAGGGTTGGTGAGAATTGGTGTAGAGAAGAGAGAGTGAGATCAAGAATCTTCCATTGCAAGTCAAGTTCAATTTCTTCATTCTTCTTCATTTCCATCCCTTTTTTCTTCACAAACACATTCCATAGATCCCTCTGAGTGTGTGCATATTGAATTGAAGTTCCATTGATGGAAGATTGAAGGTTTAGCCATTGGATTTGCAAGAAGCAATTCATACTCGGATCTTGAAGTGCAAGCATTCTCCCTCCAATTTTTTGCAAACAGAAGAAGTATCATCATCCAAGGATCATTCCTGAAGAGTTTCAAGTGGTGAATTGAAGATCTACTACCTCTGTCAATCCAAGAAACTAGGTTTGCAAATTCTTCCCTACATCATTATTTAAGCATGGATAGGTTGAATTATTAGTGTAGAATGGCTAGAGACACCTAGGTGATGAATTCTGAAGAGTTTAGGATCATTTGGTGGAGTTTGAGAGTGTGACATCACTTCTTTATGGAGCAAGAACTTGTGATATAGTGAGTAATAATGCAAGTTTGATAGCTGGTTTTGATTAGGGCAATGTGGTGAACATTTTGATGCAAGAAAATCTAAGATTTGTTGGAGTTGAGGTTTGAGCTCATATTGGATTCACTATCGGGTTTTGTGATGGAGACCATTTCAATACATTCTAATACCATGAGCATGATCAGGGTGAAAAATGGATCAATTTAGTGTTTTACATTTTTGATTTTGGTGAGATAATGAGAGAACCCGAGTTGGTGGAAGTCTGAGTATGGAGCTCTGTTCTTGGAGCTTTCATGGCAAACCCTAGGTTGGAGGAAGAAGATGAGTCCCAGCCATCAGATGCAAGCAAGACCATTGACCTGAGAACTAATCCAACGGACGAGGTTTAATTTCATTTTGGAGGGAAGCCAGAAACGAGCGAAACGCACCGTTTCATTAAACGGTGGTTCCTGGGCTTAAGTGAACTTGTGACTAATCCCACCCCCTTCATGAGGCCCAATATATTTTGAACTGAAATGGATTACTCTTTGCACCGCTGATTTTCCATTTTCTTTATGCTTTTTCAATTAATTTCTGAGTAATGAATTGGGCCCAGCGCGCTTGCTTTTTAAACCCCCATTCTGGGCCCAAGCGTGAAATGAACTAGATCTGTTTACTTCCTGCACCACATCTTTATCATTTTAATTTCTTTTTCTTCATTTTATTTTTGATCTTTAAAAATTCATATTAAATGGAAAAATAATGTTTTTTTAATGGGAGTTTTTGCTCCTATTTCATATTTTTGTCAAGAAAAATATAAAATAAAAATATTTTCCTTTCATGCATTTTTAGTATTTTTTGTATATTTTCTACTTTTATTGCATTTTATTTCTTTTATGTTGATCCATGAATTTGTAGAATTTGGTTTAGGTAGTTCCCTTAGCATTTTTAGGTCATTCTTTTTAGGATAGTTAGATATATGCTTTAGCTTTCCCCTGGATTTATTCCATAA
This sequence comes from Lathyrus sativus, assembly GCA_963859935.3. Lineage (NCBI taxonomy): Eukaryota > Viridiplantae > Streptophyta > Magnoliopsida > Fabales > Fabaceae > Lathyrus > Lathyrus sativus. Next base: position 165,419 of record CAWUDS030003535.1, read on the forward strand.
TTTTGTGATGAATTTTAGGATAGTTTTGATTAGATGCCATTAGGTTGTATAGAATTAGGTCAAACTTCAACATAGGTCCATAATAACATTAGAATTTTGGGTTTTTAGGACAAGTTAGACTTTGGGACATATATGGGTATTAAGGGTAGGTATGTAGGATCCCTTATAAATTATATTAAGATTTAATATGGTAGTATACTATTTTTGGATGATTTTAGTAGTTGATGATTGTTTGTGTTGCCCTTGTGGGCTTGTATTTTTGTTTGCTTTGCTTTGTGGGCTTGGAGAGCTTGGTATTGTTCTGAGGAGCATTGAGGAGCATAGTAGAAGACTTGAAGATGGATTGAGGAGCTTGAGAGCTTTATCTTGTTTGTTTTATTATTGTTTTAGGGTTAGGGATTAGGAAGAGTTTAGACCTAGTTAACTTCTTTCTTAAACATGGATGGTATCTTCCACCTCCATTCCTCCCTATGACTCAAAGTCCTTCCATGGTATACACCTCTCTCCTTTGGAGGGATAAGTGAGGTACCTAGGAAGTAGAACTTTTGAGGGAACCATTCCTTTGATGTTGAACCCTTATAGGTCACCTTTGGTGGTCAGTGAGCAGTTCAATATCCCCAGCTTATCCAGTAAGTGATTTTCTCTGGTTTGATTATCTTGAGAGATGTTGAGCTTGAGTTTGAAGATGAAGACTTAATTGAAGAGTGTTGAAGAGGATGAATCCTTGAGTATTGCCATTCCAGCTGAAGCTTGAAGAGCAACAAGAGCAAGTTGATAGTAGAAGACCCCTGAAGATGAAGTAAAGACTGAAGGATGAAGTTGAGACTTCTAAGTGATTGAGATTATTCTGAAGAGCTGAAGCTTGAAGGACAAAGGAAGTTGATACTTGCTTTGATACCTGGAGATCCTGAATGAGCCAAGTTGATGATAGATAGTGAAGCCTGAAGGTGGAGCTGATCAAGAAGCTGAAGCTTAAAGGAGAAGATAAGTTGAAACTTATGTTGAAGGGTTGAAACCTGGAAAAGCAAATTGATATTTGTCAAGAGTGATTGAAGTCTGAAGACTGAGTTGCTGTTGGAAAAGCTGAAGCTTGAGGTTGAGAGAGGAGTTGATCTGCTTTCTTTTCTTTTCTGTATTGATGTGTTTTGTTTGACTTGTTTAATGCATTAGAATAAGTTCATATCTAGAATAAGTAGAATCTAGGAGCATGATTGCACTAGAGGTTGAGTTGCTCCCTCTGCTTGTATTGTTACTGTGTGGCTTTGCTTGCGGGTATTCGGTAGAGCCCAGATCCCTTCCCCATGTGGTTTGTTTGCCTGATGGCATTTTATTTCATTTTATCTGTATGATTGCAGTTTACTGTATTATTGCTTGATAGCATGTTGTTTATATTTTAGTATGATTACTGTTATCCATTCTGGCTTGAGGTTGAGATGAGCTTGTGGAGGCTGAAGCCCCACACACATTTCCTCCCTCACTTGCATTGCATGCATTTTACTGTTAAGCTGATGCTTTGTCTGTTTTGGTGTATCATTGACATGATCCCTTAGGACTCTCATTTCCTTTGATAAGGAATTGATGATAGAATTTTAGGTTGAAACCTATGCATGACAACTTCTAGGAGTTCCCTGTTCAAACCTTGACCATAGGATGAATCCATGGCATGACAACAGTAGGACTTGATAGTCTCCCTCCTAGTTGGGCCTGTTCTCTTCTCATCTCAAAACAGTTTAAGATACAGTAATCATGAATGATTTCTTTCGTACGTTACGAGCCTTAAGCTATCTGAGAAAGGATTGTGGGAGAGTTTCTTTTCCACAGTCTGGATGTTTAGTATGGTACCCTTTGGGTGACATGCGACGCATTCACTCTCAGGTCATAGTCTCTAGTGCGATTGAAGTCGCAAACACAATAAAAAACACTTCTTTCGTAAAAAACAGGAAATAAACCGTAGTTTCCCGAACTACGTGAGCTCTGATCTCTCATGCCTGTTGAGAGTACGTAGGCACAAGATGGTGATGTCTTGGCGAGCTACCTTCCCCCGTAACCCGTCGTAGGGCGAACTACGTTGACTCTGATTTCTCATTCTCTGATGAGAATACATAGGCATAAAGCGCGATGCTTTGCCGAGTCATTTTTCTTTTCTTTTTAAGCCAGCCTTGATAGGTAGATAGAATAAAACCAACCCGTCCAAGTAAACACAACAAGCGAGGATCCCGTCGACTACGACGGACGTGAGGGGTGCTAATACCTTCCCCTTGCGTAACCGACTCCCGAATCCAGACAACGGTTGCGACGACCTTGTCTTACCCTTTTCCGTCAGGTTTTTCCGATCGTTTCCTTTCCCGCTCTGAGGGATAAATAACGAAAGGTGGCGACTCTTCTGTCATGCCGGCACCTTATTTTCGCGCAAGCGACACATGTGTTCTGAATTCTCTTGAGAAATGAAACGTTAACCAACGTTCAGATCCTCTAAGGAATGTTAGTTCATAGTTTCACAAAATAAATAAGCAATCAGAAGAAATACTTCAGAGCATTAGGCATTTTTGCATCTGTAAAAATTTGCTTCTGATAAATATCATTTTGGACAAGAATCCATACCAATATTTTTCAGAATAAATTTGAATATATCTTCAACAAGGGGTTTTGTAAAAATATCTGCCCATTGATGATCTGTATCAACAAAGGTTAAATTTATGATTCCCTTCTGAACATAGTCTCTGATGAAATGATGCTTAATTTCTATATGTTTTGCCTTAGAGTGTAAAACGGGGTTTTTAGACAAACACATAGCAGAAGTATTATCACAAAAGATAGAAATGTTACTTTCAAATATTTGATAATCTTCTAGCTGACTTTTCATCCAGAGCATTTGCGTGTTACATCCAGCAGCAACAATATATTCTGCCTCTGTGGTTGAAAGTGCAATTGTGGGTTGCTTCTTGCTGTACCAAGAGATTAGATTTCTTCCTAGAAATTGACAACTTCCAGAAGTACTTTTCCTTTCCACTCTGTCTCCAGCATAGTCAGCATCACAGAATCCAACTAATTTGAAATCATCAGATTTTCTGAATGTAACAGGCTGTGTTAATTGCTTCTGCCCAAAAGTGTTTTGCTAGATTTGTCTCATTGATCATGGTTCTGGCCATTTCTTGCAGAGTTCTGTTTTTCCTCTCTACAACCCCATTTGGTTGTGGAGTTCTAGGACAGGAAAAATCATGAGCAATGCCATTTTCATTAAAATATTTTTCAAAATATTTATTTTCAAATTCACCACCATGATCACTTCTGACTTTTATAATTTTGAAATCTTTTTCATTCTGGACTTGCTTGCAGAAGTCAAAGAACACAGAATGTGACTCATCCTTGTGTTTTAAGAACTTTACCCATGTCCATCTACTATAGTCATCAACAATGACTAATCCATACTTCTTGCCTCTGATGGATGCAGTTTTTACTGGTCCAAACAGATCAATATGAAGTAATTCTAGTGGTCTGGAAGTAGAAACAACATTTTTTGATTTAAAAGATGATTTTGAAAACTTCCCTTTTTGGCATGCTTCACAAAGAGCATCTGAGGTGAACTTCAGATTAGGAAGTCCTCTGACAAGATTAAGTTTATTAATCTGAGATATACGTCTCATATTAATATGGCCCAATCTTCTGTGTCAAACCCATTGCTCTTCATTAACAGACAAGAGGCATTTAACATTCTGAACTTTAAGTTCTGAAAGATTTATTTTATAAATGTTGTTTTTCCTCTTACCACTAAATAGGATAGAGCCATCCTTTTGACTAATAGCTTTACAACATTTTTGATTAAAGGTAATATCATAACCATTGTCACTTAATTGACTTATGGACAATAAGTTATGCTTTAACCCTTCAACAAGTAAAACATTAGTAATAGAGGGAAGTTTACCATTTCCAATGGTGCCAGATCCAATGATCTTACCCTTCTGGTTCCCTCCAAACTTCACATCACCTCCAGATCTAAGCTCCAGGCTTTGGAACATAGACCTTTCTCCTGTCATGTGTCATGAGCATCCAGAGTCCAGGTACCATGATTGGTGTCCTGACCTTGCTGCTAAGAACATCTGCAACAGGAATTATTTTACTTTTAGGTACCCAGATCTTCTTGGGTCCTTTAGGGTTAGTGGTTCTGAAGGTTTGTCTAAACTTCTGTTTTTCAACATAAGGTTTATTCTGACTAGTCTTAGATTTAAACACATGAATATTCTTTTCAGAGCGTGTTTGTTCAATATCATTCAAGTGACCAAATTTAAAGTGTGAATATAAAGGAGTTTTTTTGATGATAATTTTATCAACAGGTTTTGGAGTTAAATCCTTTCCAGAGGGGGATTTATATCCAATACCTTTTCTGTTATTTCTGCTAACTCCATATATCATAGAAGCCATTTTGCTTATGTCTATGCTTTTAGCAAGAAACTTCTGAAAGCTATAATCATATTTTTCCAAAATATTTTTGCATTCAGATTCAGTTTCAGAATCAGAGTTTTGTTGAGCTAATTCAGAATCAGTTTTCAATTTTAAGTTCTTTTCATTTAGCTCAGCTACTTCTGATTTGTGAATATTATTCTCAGATACAAGATTGCTTTGACGCTTCTTGTACTTGAGCTTAATATTGTTATAGCTTTTCAGAACTTCTGATAACACTTTGATAAGTTCTTCTTTAGTAAGTTTAGCCATTACCTCTTCAACGTCAGAGTCAGATTCAGATCCTAAAGTTCCTTCCTCCTGATCTTCTATGTCTGCCATCAAGGCTACATTGGCACATTCTTCTTCTGACTCAGATTCAGATTCAGATGTATCTGAATCATCCCAGGTGGCCATCAGAACCTTTTTCTTCTTATCAAATTTTCTTTTAGGCTTTTCTTTCAGTACCTTTGGACATTCATTTTTGTAATGTCCAGGTTCTTTACATTCATAACATACAACCTCCTTTTTGCCAGATCTTTTGTGTCCAGAAGATTCTTTTCTTTGGTCAGGTTTCCTGAAGTTTCTGAACTTCTTTCCTTTATGCTTCCAGAGTTTGTTTATTCTTCTGGACAGCATGGACAGTTCATCTTCATCTTCAGATGAGGATTCTTCAGAGCTTTCCTCTATTACCTGCAATGCTTTAGCAGATTTATTAGATTTTAAAGCAACAAATTTATCTTTCTTTTGAGGTTCATCTTCCTCAAGCTCAATCTCATGACTTCTTAGTGAACTGATTAGTTCCTCCAAGGAAATCTTGTTCAGATCTTTAGCCATCTTCAGCGCTGTCACCATAGGTCTCCATCTGGTGGGTAAGCTTCTGATGATCTTTTTCACATGATCAGCAGTAGAGTATCCTTTATCCAGAACCTTGAGTCCAGCTGTAAGTATTTGAAATCTGGAGAACATAGCTTCCACAGATTCAGATTCTTCCATCTTGAAGGATTCATACTTCTGGATCAGAGCCAGAGCCTTTGTTTCTTTGACTTGAGAGTTTCCCTCATGACTCAATTTTAAGGATTCAAACATGTCAAATGCAGTTTCCCTATTTGTAATTTTTTCATACTCTGTGTGAGATATTGCATTGAACAATATTGTTCTGGCCTTGTGGTGATTTCTAAATTCTTTCTTCTGAGCATCTGTCATAGATTTTCTATCTATTTTCTTGCCATTCCCATTTGTGGGATAAACATATCCATCTATGACCAGATCCCGTAAATCAGCATCATATCCAAGGAAAAAACTTTCAATTATGTCTTTCCAATAATCAAATTTCTCCCCATCAAACATAGGGGGTTTGGTGCTGATTCTGTCCCTTTCTTCATATTTGTTGTTAATGTTAGACATTGTATTATCAGCCATAGTAACAACCAAATATATATCAAAGTATTTCTCTCTGGATCTTTACTGTCACTGTTAAGTGGTAGCACACACAGAACCAGGCTTTGATACCAACTGAAGGTGAGATAATACTTAGAAGGGGGGGTTGAATAAGTATGAAGATTAAAAACTTAGAAATAAAAACTCAAGTATTTTTATCCTAGTTCGTTGAACTCAACTACTCCAGTCCACCCTTCCTAGAGTGATTTGCCTTTCTCAATCAAGGACTTAATCCACTATTTAATCAACTGATTACAATAGTAAGCACTTAGAACAACTATTCAATGTCTTCTCAAGAACTACTGATCCTAACTGGATCTTCTTAAGGATTACAATCAAATGTAAAATCAATACAAGTGTTTAAGATTGCTTCTATAAAGCTTTATCACAACTGTGATTTTTCACTTAACTATTTAAAATAAAGTAATAAATTCTTAGAATGAATATGAAAGTATGAGAGCTTGAATGTTTGATTTCTTTTCAATGCCAACGTCAACTGAAGAATTTGGTGAAGTCTTGCTTTTATAGGCAGCTGATCCAAGTTGAGCTTCACGTTGAGAAGAGTGTCCAAAAGGTCTGAGCCTTTTTGTCTTCACATCAAGTGACATTTCCTAGAAGAAGAAAGCACAGAAAAATCCTTTTTGTCTGTGTTCTTGTGTCTAGCATAAATAAGGAAAGAGACGTTTGGTTCACTCCAACGGATATAAACTTTGAATAATTTCTTCTTCAGTTTTTAGCAAATGCATCAGAGTCTAACTGGGTCAGAGTCTTCTGATGATGATCAGAGTTTTGCTAAATCAGAGTCTTCTGCAGCAAGTGTGCTTTTAGCGTGTTTGATATCAGAGCATATTTGAGACAGAACTTCAGTACTGGCAGCTTTAGTACTTTCAGAATCTTCTGTAGAAACTATGCTTTGAAAAACTCTTCATACAGAATTCTTCTATGGTTCAGATGCTTCTGACTTGCTTCAGATTCTTCTGGAGCTTCTGCTTCAGATCCTTCTGGAGCTTCTGCTTCAGAATCTTCTGGAGGCTACGCTCAAGATCTTCTGTTGGCAGCAATCAGAATCTTCTAATGGATGCATCCGTCGCTTCAGAGTCTAGCTAATTTCTTGTGTTCAATTCTGATTTGCTTCTGGAGTGTTAATTCCTTTACTATCTGCAGTAAAAACTCTCAAGAAAATTTTAGAGTATATAATTCTTAAATACAAAATTTCATATTAGTTATCATCAAAACATAGAGATATTATTAAGAACCAATCTGTGTTCTAACAAGATTCAAGAGTCGTCGCACTCCATGTAAGTACTTCTCTATGAATGCTTATATCCCTCTGGAACCTTGAGCACAGTCAAGAGTTCCTTACCCCTAACCAGGGGAACTACGGTTGCTCTGATTCCATTCTCGTCAGGATACGTAGGCACGAGATGCGATGTCTTCGCGAGCAAACTTTATACATACTTTATACTTTATATCTTTACCCCTAGCACATTTCCTTTAGAAAGAAAACTTTAGCAAACACAAATATTAACAAGAGGTTCCTGTAGAGTACTACAGATGCTTAGGATGTGAAATACGCACCCTAGGTATAACCAACCCCCGAACCTTTAGATCTCTCTTTGCTTAGCTTTAAGCCTTGCTTTTTGCTTTGCATTTTTATAGGTTTTTCTTTCTTTAAACCTTTCCTTTTTTGGATAAATTAAAGTCCGGTTGTGAACTTAAGAATTAAATATTCAAGTTAATCAATAGCTTGGTATCACGATTCTCACCGCAACAGCAATGGCGACTTCACTGGGGACTCCCCTAAGAGGGTTAAGCCTATCTTGTTTATATTTGTGTTTGCTATATGTTTGCTTGCTTGTATATTTGTATACATATGTACATATATCTATCTGTGCCTGGGTTTTTCTGTATGCAGGGTTGTTACTTTAAGTCGTGAGGATAAGTCCTATACCCGGACTTGAGTGCACTTATGATAGGAAGGTGGTATATTCAAGAAAGCTTATAGGGAGTTGATTCCCGACCAAGCTGACTTAAGAAACCACCACTCAGTGGAGGCCCTCTTGAGAGTAGCTTTGTTTAACGAGTATTCATGAAAACATTACTACTTTTAACCTAGGAGCCTGTGACGTTGAGGACTTTTAGTTACCTTTTATCCCCACTTGGCCTTTTAAGACGTAGTGCGATGGCTATGAGGGAGTATTCTCGAAGTAGTTGATACGCAATACTACACTCAGACGAGACTCTCTTGAGAATATTACTGACTTTCAAGTAGTTGGTGTGTCGATAATATCCGAAAGATGGGTTGAGGACTCTGGGAAATTTGTTAGAACTCGTTATGCATGTGCTTTACCCATAGTACACGCCCTATGGTTGGTTCGTTACACAGACTTCATGCTGTGATCTCAAACCTTTGATCCTGTTATGTGTGTTTTGTATCTAGTCTTGCATAGCATTTCATTGCATTTTCATCTTTGCACAGTGTGTTGCATACCATCTGCTTGTCCAGTCGCTCATCTTCAGCTGTCCCTAACTTCCAGTGTGCCTTTGAGTCGTCAAACTGATTCCTCGACACAGATATTGGACTAGAGCCAACTATAGACACAAGATGTCAGAGCAAGAAGTACCTAACGCAGTAATCCAAATGGAGATCGATGAATTGAAATCAGGCATGACCAAGCTCACCGAGATGCTTCAAGTCCTGAAGGCCAGAGGAGAATCTCAAAGGACCGTCATTCAGGATGTTTCAAGTGTTGATCCTGCTCCTGTTCAAATACCGCCTTCAACTCGGCCAGAGTTTGGTTTACCTCCCAACTACTCTCCACCCCTTGCATCTACTACTATGATTGGTCAGACTATTAGACCAGTTTTTCAAGCTCCCGTCTTTACAGAGCCTAGACATGTGGTCCATACTGTTGCCCAAAATGGCCTAACTCCCTTTGAGACTCCTTTCTCTGACTACCATGCTGCCAGTGCTCAAGGAGAAGACCATGAAGATTTTGTTGAGCCTGAGATTGTCCGTGAACATTTTCAGAACATAGACAAGAGACTCAAGGCTGTCGAGGGTACAAATTTCTTCAACGTTGATGTGGACAATATGTGCTTAAATTATGGCCTCGTTATGCCTGCTAAGTTTAAAACTCCTGAGTTCGTGAAATACAAGGGTCACTCATGTCCAAGAGCCCATCTGATCATGTACTTCCGAAAGATGGCAGCCTACACCAACAATCAGAAGCTGCTCATCCACTGCTTTCAGGACAGCTTGAGTGGGGCTTCTCTCAAATGGTATATGAACTTAGAGCATAGCAGCATCCACTGCTTCCAAGATCCCGCCAACGCTTTTATGAAGCAATACAAATACAATTTGGACATGGCTCCTGATCGCTGTCAACTTCAAAATATGTCTCAGAATGAGAAAGAGTCATTCAAAGAGTATGCTCAGCGATGGAGAGAGTTGGCTTCCCAGGTTGAACCCCCTCTAGCAGAGAAGGAATCTACTGGAATGTTCATGGATACTTTGTCCCCTCTTTATTGGGAAAAGATGATTGAAAGTGTATCTTCAAGCTTTACAGATCTGGTGACTATTGGTCAAAGGTTAGAAGAAGGAATGAAAAGTGGTAAGGTATCCAAAGCTACTGAATCTTCCCATGGTGCGAAGAAATCCTTTGGGAACTTCCATAAGAAGAAAGAAGATTAAACCAACGCTGTCATGGTTGAAGTGAGAAATCCTCGTCCCCAACCAAGGTATAATCACTCTACTATTATTGTCGTTACTGCTGCTGCTGCTGCTCCACGACCAGCTCAAACTCCTCAACGTCCAACTGTTGGACAGAACCAGTATCGAAATAGGAATCAATTTGATCTTATTCCCATGACATACACATAACTTTATCCTGATCTGGTACAACAAGGGTTGATCACTACAAAGACTTTGCAACCTTCTAATCCTCCTCCAGCTGGATTTAGGGCTGACCTCCATTGTGCTTCTCATGAGGGTGCCCCAGGCTACGACTTGGAACATTGTTATGCACTGAAAGCCAGAGTGTGTGAGTTGATTCAAACTGGAATCCTTGATTTTAAGGATAGTCATCCGAATGTCCAGAACAATCCCTTGCCAGTGCATCAAAAGTGAAGCTTCAGACTGATTTCAGCAGGCTATCTTCCTAAACGCCAGTGTTTCGGACAAGACGGCTCATCCTTGTCCTGATTTAGTCACTAGGCCTTTTTGTTTCTCGTTGTTTGTACTTTCCTTCATTTTGTTTAAGTTGTTTGCCTTCAAACTATGTTTGTACTTTTATGTTAATGAATGAGCATTGCAACTTTTGATTCAATTCATTTTGTCTAATATTTGCATCTTTATGCTTTATCTTTTTAAAATATACACCTTTTGTTCAAACTTTTGACATGCAAATATTTGATGGAGGATGATGAAAACGTTATACCCATAACTGATGTCGGTATGCTTTTAATCAAACTTTGTTGATGATGTAAGGCATTGTTTCAATCCCCCAAACACTGGAGAAATAAGGAAGATAATCCCTAGTCAACCCCTTCGATTCTAGAAGTTGGAGTTTCTTTCTTTACAAAAACTCGTTGTTTTAACCTTGGGATGGGTAGTTCTCAGTTAACTTGGTTATGCGTTCATGCAAGGCACCTTTCATATAAAGGTTGCATCCATAATTTTTCCTTCACACACAACAAACAAGTGTCGAAGATGTTTTTCAAGCCAAAAAGCCTATGATAGTTCATCATAATCATTAAGCCAGGCAGTCATTTTCTTTCCAAAAGAAATATAAAAAAAATCCCGCTAAGTCAAAACCTATGAAGGAGACTTAGGCAAAACCCGGGCATCCCGCTGACTGTAGTCTTCGCAAGAAACAGTTCAGGAAAAAGTTAGGGATAATAAGAAGTACTTGCCTCTTGCTAACCAGCTTCATCACAACAAAGGAGTCTGCTTGAGTGAACTCATTTTGGAGAACCTCTATGAGTCCCTCAGTGAAGGAGCTTCTCGACTGAAGCATCTGGAGGCCCACAGTTCTGTACATTTGAGTGGTCCTCTCTGGCTGCTCCAGTTGTGGCTCAACGCAACCTTTGAAGCTAGCCTTCCCAGAAAAGGGCTAGTTGATGAAACCTCTGTTGGGATCACAAGGAGGAGCATCGAAGGACCCCGTTTGGTCCAGTTGACTCCCAACGATGATGGAGAAACTCTTAGAGGAGCCTTCACCAGTTATATCATGATGTTTGCCAAGCGCCATGAGTTTACTCCAACCATGGCACCCTTTGCTGAAAGAAAATATGGCCATGTGTGGTTCACGAGGCCATTTCCCAATTCTCATGGGGAGTTTGACAATGAATCTGTTGCTATATGGGAAGTCTTTTTAATTCCCAGATTTATTGTCAACAGGCTAAACTTGGGAAGAGGTCTAGCAACCTTGATTGCATATCAACCAAACCTCGTTTCTCGACAGTTTAGGTTGGCTCAAAGTTTTCCAAAATGTTTATATGAAAAGAAAGGCCAAGTCATTCTTCACACTGCCAGCTTCGACGAAGAGTCGGTTACCGCTGTTCTCGATGACTGGAATGAGAAGAAAGGAGTCCTTTCGCCTGTGTTCTTTCCTATGCACTTCCTCATTCCACCATTGGTGGTCGAAGCATTACACTGAACATTTTCTTAATGTGACCACCTTTTCTTCATTACTTGACCAAGCTTTCCTTGATGTGCAGGACAAGACGAAGAAGAGTAAGCTCGCTCATATCCAAGAAATTCAAGCTTTTCAGAAATGCTTTGAAACTGTCTATCGACCAGATGATCTTAGTCGAACCATTCACGAGGCTGCCGTTACTTTAAAAAGAAACTTTCTGCAAAAACTAGATCAATTAAAAATCCCTTCCAATGTTCCTCGTGAGAAACGTTATGAGGTAGCTTTTAAACTTTTCCCTCCAAAGTTCCCTCACTTGCCTACTGCTGATTTTGGAGTGGCACTTGCCCCTCCATTTCCAGATTGGTTTATTTGTGGCGAAGATCTTAAACTCCTTCGACAGTGGTCTCAACCAAAGGCTCGACGAGTGGTTTCTACTAAGCATACTTTAGACAGTTTCAAAGGACACCTTCATATAGGGATTCAGGATGTTCGTGTCAAATCTGACATATATGAAGGTTTGATGCCCTATACTTATGGTTCTATCACCATTCATACAATATTTAACTTTTAATCATCTCCTGTCTTCTAGTTGTGCCTAGAAAAGCCCCTTCTACTAGGGCTGCTACTTCAAAAAGTGGCAAAGAACCAGAAGGCAAACAGGTATATTTCACATCTTTGCATATTTTCTTATTATGTGATCCTTTTCTCACACTTGTATTGCTTCTCTTTATTTTCTAGTCGGCGAAAACCTCCAACTCCTTCCAAGAAAGGCAAGAAGGGCGCTCCAATTGTTATTGCCTCAGATGCTGATGAATCTCCTGAGGAGGTTCTTACAAAAAAGAGAAGAAAACCTGCACTGGTTCAGGTATGCGCACCAAATTTCATTGTGTTTATATCTTTTCCTCGACCTTCTTCACCCTGAATCAGCTCATAACCATGATGACCATCCATCCGCCAGTGATATAAGTGAGGCAGTTAGAATTGAAGAAGCAGAGGAAGAAGACAAAGAATAAGAAGAAAAAGGAGAGGATGAAGAACAAGATGAAGGGGAAGAGGGATAAGAGGAGGAAGAGGAAACCCAAGAAGGTCCTGAACTCCACCAGACTTCACCTGTGGTGAAGAAAGCTCCAGCTCCTATCTTAACTCCTGAGGATCCTTTGGCGGCTCTTAAGTGGTCGAACCCTAGGGAGTATGCCAAGCGAATCCTTGGGTAGAAATGTGGTTTTTCTTCTAGCTCTTTGACCCCTTCTAGTCATCCAGCCTCAGATGACTTTGTTGGTCTTATTCTCCAGTCTATCAAGAAGAAATTCTTCAGAGGAGATATTCACAATGTCCTAGATTCAGACCCAACAACCCGTCCCTTTTTGAAGGACCAACTCAAGAAACTTGACCTTACCACTCTTAATCCAGAAATTTCTGGTTTCTTGATTGATTTGACTGTTGTGGTGGATGACTTATCCTCAGAGATCAAACGGCTCCCCTCTATCCACAAAACTATTATGGCCACTGTAGGTCGTGAGAGTGCATCCTGGACTGGTGCACAAGAATCAGAAGCTAAAGTCAAACAATTGGAGGTTGCTCAAAAGCAGCGACAAGAAAAGATAACCTCCAATCAGAAAGACATTGAGGCATGGAAGCAACAACTCAAGGAGCTTCAAATAGAAATTTCTAATGCTGAAAAACGCAACCTTGAGTTGCAGTGTTTCGACGATCTTGAAATGGTCCAAGAGCTGAAGAGCGCCATTGACTTCATTAATGCAGCTCAAAGGTTTGAGAAAGAGCTTGCAGCAACCAGGCTCGACAAATCGTTGTGTGAGGCTCGCCTCAGTCATCATATGAAGAATTTTAATCAGCTGAAGTCGAAGCTTCCTTTCTGATGTCTCACTGACCTCTGTTATAGTATCGTTTAATCATCATTTATTTCTTGGCCTTTCCAAGCCTTTTATGCAATGACAATTTCCTGCTTTTGGATATTCTTGAATTAATTATTTGCGCCATATCACATTTTCTGACACGTATTTTATGGCACATATATGAGGTATGTTATCCATGGCCTTAATTTTGAGTCAACTTTGCATTTAAAGCCTTCTATCTCTTTTCTGGAAAACATCATATTTCTAGTTCCACGTAATGCTCCAACGACATAAGTCTCTAGATTTACCATAGCATTTAAAGCGTAGCCTTCTTATGCGTACTCCTCCAACCAATCTATGTGTCTCCACTGTTTGACTAGCCACTCCCAACTAAACCTTGCTTCTATAAAATCTCCCTTCAAGGACTATGTCTTATACCCACCACAGCAAGCATGGGTAATCTTTCAGGAACACCAACCATTAAGGAGGAGGTTAAAGAAACAAAGACGCCTAACGTTCCTAAGAAGGCTCAAGAGGAAAAGAAGCCTGAAGCTTCTGCTGGAGCAATTTCTCGCGCCAAGAAGAGATAAACCAGGATGAAACTTCCCAAGAAGGGGTGTTCCAACACCAGCAATTCTGATGATGAAGCTGATGAAGACTACATGGAGTTCCTCAAATCCCTTAATTAGAAAGATTATGAGTAGTTTTCTGTTTGATTTCCATATTGTTGTGTTGATTTGCCACTTCTTTGTATGCCATGTTAGCCTTTTTGGCCCATTTTGGCTTTTGTGCCTCTTAATGAAATTTACGTTTTGATATGAACCTCTTGCAAGATAGGCCTATATTGTTTCAAATACTTGCCATTTACTTTCAAGATTCTTTTATGTTTATCTAATTCTTCAATCTCATAGGCCCCATTGGAGAACACTTGTATAATCTAAAATGGCCATTCCCATTTAGGAGACCATTTGCCTAAAGTTCTATCCTTTCGATCTATAGGCAAGATTACTTTCCAAACTAGATCCCCACATAAAAAGGATTTCAACTTAACTCTCTTGTTATAGGATTCTTCTACCCTCTTCTTTTGTCTCGTTAATAACTCTAATGCTCTAAGCCTTTCTTCATCCAAATCCACTAGTTTGTCCATCATCATTTCCCAGTAGGATTCAGCAGGGATCTCATGATGTCTCTGGATTCTTACGGATTGCACACATATCTCCACAGGCAATACTGCATCATGAACTAAAGTAAGTCGAAATGGAGTAGTATTAGTAGCCTCCTTGGGGGAAGTTCGACATAACCACATGATCTGGTCTAACGTCTTATGCCAATTTCTAGACTTCTTTCCCACATGCTTCTTAATTAGTCTAATCAACACCTTGTTAGCAGCTTCGACTTGCCCATTCGCCTGAGCATAATAAGGCGTGGAAGTTAAAAGTCTGAAAACTATTTCTTTGGCAAACTCCCGCATCTTTCTACCCGTAAAAACTGGCCCTTGATCTGTGATAATTGTTTATGGAATCCCAAATCTATAAATGATGTAATTTTGGATGAATTCGATAACATCTTCTTGACCTATGTTTGTTAATGGTATTGCTTCAATCCATTTGGTGAAATAGTCAATGCCAACCAAGATGTATCTTTGGTTCTTTGATGATGCTGGTCAAATCTCTCCCACTATATCCAAAGCCCATCCTCTGAAAGGCCATGGTTTCACTATGGAGTGCAACTCACTCGCAGGAATATGTTGTATGCCAGCGTGGATCTGACATTCTTGGCACCCCTTGGCAAACTCTATGCAATCCTTCAGCATAGTAGGCCAATACATGCCTTGTCAAAATAACAACCATTTCATTTTATGGCCAACTTGGTGTGCTCCACAAGCCCCCACTATGAACTGTCGAAAGCGTCAAATACGCCTCTGTCTCATTAAGGCATTTCAACAAGACTCCCTCAGGGGTCTTCTTAAACAACTCATTACCTATAAGTACATAACTTAAGGCTTGATACTTGACTTTTTGTTCTGTCGAAGTTGTTGGATCCTGCAGGTATTCAACTGTAGGCCTTCTCCAATCTTCATCTGTTAGACCATCTATAGAAAAAATTTCAAAATTTTCGCCATTCATGGATCCAAGCTTAATTGTTTCCAAATCTGAAGGGCATAATCCAACAACTACCACTTTCCCTCTTTCTTCAATTACTTCCTGAAGGTTTTCCTTCGACACTTTGTATCTAGAAGCAATCTGAGCCAAGTCATTAGCAATCAAATTTTCTATTTTGGGTATGTGTTGGATGGCCACTCCTTCAAATTTCTTCAATAGCCTATTTGCTATCACAAAATACATAATTAGATTTTCTTTAACACATTTGTATTCCTTTGTGATTAGCTTTATCACCAACTCTGAGTCTCCCATTATTTCGACTCTAGTTGCCCCCTATTCTAACAAAATTACAAGGCCAGCAATCAGTGCCTCATATTCAGCCTCATTGTTGGAGCAAGGCCATTCGACTCTGAATTTAAATTTTGCTGGAATTTTCTCAGGAGAAATAATAAATATACCTACTCCTGTTCCTTTTTTATGGCTCGATCCATCAAAGTATAATTTCCAAGATTTCAACTCAACATAATTTAAATCCTTTTCATTGACAAAATGGTCAACTATAAATTCTGCCACTATTTTCCCTTTCACAGCCTTTAGGGGTTGATATGTTAAAGAATATTCTGTTAGTGCTAATGCCCATTTTCCAATTCGACTATGCAAGATAGGTTTAGATAACATATGTTTTATAACATCAAAATGAGATGAAACATACACATCAACCGACTTTATATATTGCTTTAATTTAGTACAAGAGAAATACAAGCATAAACATAACTTTTCAATCATGCTATACCTAGTTTCTGCATCATTTAAAACTCTACTAAGATAGTAAATGGCTCTTTCGACTCCATTCTCATCCTCTTGAGCTAGCATGCTCCCTAAAGTTTTATCAGATGCAGCTATATACAATATCATACCTTTATTTTTACAAGGTGGTGACAATATTGGATGGTGACTTAGGTAATCCTTGAGCTTGTTGAAGGATTCCTGTTGTAGGTGCCCCAATTCGAAACCATCATTGTTGAGACGAAGCAATGGCGAAAACGCTTGTGTCTTGCCACTTAGGTTGGATATAAACCTTCTCAAGAAATTAATCTTGCCTAAGAGTGACTGTAACTCCTTCTTGGTTGATGGCACTTTCGCTTCCATTATGGCTTTGGTCTTATTTTTATTTATTTCTATCTCTTTCTTGTAGACCACAAAGCCTAGAAAATCTCCTTCCTGCACACAGAAAGCACATTTAAGAGGATTCATTTTGAGGCCAAACTTTCTCATCCTTAAAAAGGATTGTCGAAGAAGGTCAATATGGGCCTTCCCAGAAATAGATTTTATAACAATATCATCAATGTAAATTTGCATGAACGTATCTATAAAATCATGGAAGATTGAGTTCTTTTCCCTCTGGTACGCGGCACCAGCATTTTTAAGGCCAAAAGGCATTACTACCCATTCGTAGGTGCCTAAAGCCCCAGGACATTGAAAAGCAGTTTTAGGAACATCTTCCTCAGCAATGAATATTTGGTTGTAACCAGAATATCCATCTAACATGCTAAGATATTCATGTCCTGCTGCAGAATCCACTAACATTTCTGCTATTGGAATTGAATATTCGTCATTAGGATTTGCAACATTTAAATCTCTAAAATATATGCAAACCATTAAAGAACCATTCTTTTTAATAACAAACACTATATTAGCCAACCATTCCACATACCTTGCTGTACGAATGAATTTCCAATGAAGCAGTCTTTCGACCTCCTCTTTAATCTTTGACAGTATTTCCGGTGCAAACTGTCTTGGGCCTTGCTTGACTGGTTTTTTCCCAGGTGTCATAGGCAACCTATGTTCAACCAACTCCCTACTTAAACATGGCATTTCATCATAATCCCAGGCGAAGCAGTCTTTGAACTCCTTCAATAACTGGACCACTTTGACCTTTAGTTGGGGGTTCAAATTGGCGTTGATGTACGTGGGCCTTTTGAATGCCCCCTCACTGAGGTCAATTTCTTCTAATGGATCTTGTGCTAGCATCTTAACATTTTTTTCTAGCGGATCTTTTTCAAACCCCAAAAGCTCATCTTCATAAATGGCGTCGAGCCTCTGGCTTTGTTCTCCAGATTTTGGGTCGAAGTCTTTACCAGGACATTCTTGGTGAAATTCAGGATTGGCTTTATCAGCCATGTTGTTGTTAGCAGTTTCCAGAGCCGCTTGTAATTTTGTTTCAGCCACATAGGCCGAAATTCTCTTCAACGCTTCGAATTCAGTCATGATCACTAAACTCACTTCCCCACCCTGTGGGGTCTATTGGAGGCTTGCTTAAGCATGGAAGCCTTCCTCCTGGAATCTCCTTGTCCCACATAAAACCTTCGACAGGATGCAAGTATAATGAATAGAATGTTTCTTTGTCTGGTGTGAACTCAAAATCTGCTGGAGGACATGGAGCAATGTTCGCCAGGTGCTTATCAAATTGCTTCCTATCAACCTGATTGATAGGGGCTTTAAAGTACCCTTGGTCTGCTTCAATATTTTCCACTATGCCATCTGGCCTCCAAATGGTAATTCTCTGATGCATGGAAGAAGGTACAACTCCTACGCCATGGATTCATTCTCTTCCCAGGAGCAGGTTGTAGTTGGGTTTAGTTTCAACCACCATAAAAACGGTGGGTCTAGTAATTGTTCCCACGGTGAGCTCAACTTGAGTTACTCCTAGAGTAGAGCCAACTTTCCCCTCATAGTTCGACAGAACCATGTTGTGGGGTTTGGTATCATCGTCACACTTCCCAATTTTCCTTAGTAAGAACCGGGGCATCAGGTTCACCGTTGCGCCACAATCTACCAGTATCTTGTTCACAGGAACGTTCTCCACTTTTCCAGTGATGTAAAGAGGCTTTAAGTGACCCTTCATAGCCTCTGTAGGGCGTTCAAAGAAAGCGTTTTTCTCCTCGACACACCCATTGTTCATTATGTAATAACACACAGGCCTGTGTGCCAGCATTTCTATCTCAATGTTCGGATCCACATCTTCTACTTCTGTAATCTGGCCAAAATCTTTAGGCATAATAGATACGACATTTACTATAATGTCGAGGGAAGCTGCAGACTCTTTGTCGAAGTTATCAGTCATGTTATCATCCTCTTCGACTTTCTTTCTGGCTGGTCCTGCATAACACCAAATAGCTTTCGCTTTATGGGCATCTTCTCAACTTTTCCACCTGGATTGTCGATATTGGTACTCGACTCTCCCTGTCTTGGTACCTGAGCATCTTTGATAGCCTTTCGCCTACGCTGTTCTCTTCGCCACTATGACCTGGTCATAGGGTTTTTACCTTTGTAGTTTTGAGAAACATACGCTGACTTATTAGTTTTATGACTTTCTTTTAGATATTCAAATGAGGAACCTCTCTCTACGTCAAATTTCTTCCATTTCTTCTGTCCTCACCCTTCGACGGGCTTCATCCAGCTTCTTGTTGGCATATTCCCAGTTGGTTTAAATGTGTTGGGCCTAGCTAGCATTTTTATCCCTGCCAAGGGTCTTCTGGGATCAAAGTTTCTTGGGCCCTGGTTTTTCTGCCCCTAGTCTCCATTGACTCCTTGACTCCCTCTAACTCGTGAGCAGATTTTTCATCAAAAATAGTGCTACATATGGTACATAGCATTACTCCCGATCCTTTCTTCTGGCAACGATGCAAGAAATCAACAATGGTTTCCTCCTGCTTGGGGTAACCCATTTTATTACATTCCTCTTATTTGTTCGTCTCCCGTACTTCTTCGACCTTTTGATCTGTGATCTCAATCATGTTCACATCGATCTTTTCTTCCAACTGCATCTTGAAAAAATGAGCTTCAAGCTTTTCAGTGTATTGCTCCATGCACTTATCGTCTGCCTCTTGCGCTACCTCCTCCCAAGTGGTATCTTAAGCATGGAATCTCTCGACGTGAGATGTTTTGAAATATTATTCTGCTGCCATGCATATCCATTGTTCTAACACACAACCATCCATTTTTATCATCTCTCCTACCAACAACATGTTGTTGACTAACTCTCTGATGACTTCGACCCTGGCACCATTTCCTCCCATAGCCTCCTTGGTGTGGACCCTATCTGCATTAGCCTCAGATTCTTCACTTAATTAGACCATGTTGATGCTCTCAGCAGCATTTCCTCCCAGCCTCTTTTCTGCCACGTCCAATCCCTTAGCAGCTTTATCTATCTGAACAAACTCATCAGCAGTCTTCTTGGTCACCAACGTCAGACTACTACTATTAGTTTTTCCTGGGCTCGTTGATGCTGCGTTACAGCCTTCAGTTACTTTGGTTGTTTCAGATTTTATGGCAAAATCCTCAGCGATTTAAACCGTGTTGACTAGAGAGTTAACCTTTTCAATGGCTTCGACCATCTGAACCTCTTCAGGCTCTGCATAGTTAGCTTCTACAGTTTGTAATGGGTCAGAGTCAATCTTCATTTGAGTTTCCCCCTTGTCCCCAAACTTCAACCTTCCTTCTTGGATGGTGTTTTGCACCAAATCCATGAAAAGAAAACATTGAGAAGTTTTATGACCCAAGAAATTGTGGTACTTACAAAATCCTCTTTTCTTTCTTTGTTCTAAAGAAGGTACTTTAGCACCAGCAGACACTATTATTTTCCCATCCTTAGCTAACAAATCAAATATTTCGTCACATTTTGTAACGTCGAAAGTATATGTTTTTTTTAGGAAATTTGTCATTAGACCCAAGGGGATTTTTCTCATTTGAAGGGGCTAAGAGCTTACAAGCATAAGGTGGACCTTGCTTTAACTCAGCAACATCAACCTCATGTTCTTCGAAATAAGATGTTTCATCATAGAGATCCTCTATATCTTCATTACATTCGACAAAGGCTACTTTTTTACCCTTGCTGAACCTAGCTTTCTCTTCTCTTAGCCTCTCTAGCCGTCGAACTCTATCATCTAGTTGCGCCATGTCTCTGAGATACTGGGTGTCCAATTTCTTCCTAATGGCATAATCGAGACACTCAGCAGCCATCTCGACTAACTCGTGTTCTGGAACCTGTGTAAAACATCTGGCTTTAAGAAGTCGAAACCTATTCAGGTAATCATCACTTGGCTCAGTGACTTTTCGTTTGATACTAGCTAATTGTTTCAAACTGATCTTAGTTTGTCCCATGTAGAATTGTTCGTGAAACAAACGTTCTAGTTGAGCCCAATTATAAACTGAATTAGGAGGCAATGTGGTAAACCATGTGAAAGCATTTTTTGTGGTTCACCATGACTACTCCTGGTTCTTCCTTCATATGAGCTAGTACTTGGTTCCTTTGCGGTTCGACTCTGAAAGGTTCTCCCACCTCCTGGTCTTCTAGGTTCGCCTCAGGTACGTTCCGTGGCTGATACTGTGGAATATTTTCGCCAATTGTTGGTCTTCAATCAAATGCTGGTACTCCCAAAAAATCAGCCATACGGGCTAATTGTGTTGCCAGTTGTTGATTAGTTTGAGCAGTATTCTGAATTAAAGGTTGAAAAACTCCTCGCATTGTCTGAGATAGTGTGTGCACCATTTGTATATTACTTTCATCCATTTGCTGCCTCAAACAGTTTATGGATGTATTTGTAAGACTGGGTGCTTGAACAGAATAACCAACACCTATGCTTTGGTTGTTTCAACCACCTGATCCAGATCCTTGTACTGGAGAAGACACTATAGTTTCTGAAAATATAGGTGGAGCATTTTGTAGATTTTGCATCATTGACGTAGGCATACCATAAGATGGGTTCCTTGGTACCGGTTGTAAGAACCCTGGAGGAGGAAAAGACTGGTGTATTGAACTTCCCGAAGGTGTTGGTGGATTAGAACTTTGTAGTCCTATATATTCCAACACATGTTGAGTGTACATTCGTACACATGTTGATCCTGGACTGGCCATGGGCTGCATTTGTTCAGACATAACTACTTGTGGTGGCGTCTGTCCTCCCATCAAAGAAACTGGATGTGGAGCACTACTTGACTGAGTATTTGAAACACTTCCTTGAGGATCAACATGTTGATTCGCACTTGTTGCCATTCTCTCAGTATATCTTCTCTTTGGTACTTCTTCGTGTTTCGAGGCTAACTTCCCACTCCTTAATAACATACAACGAAGTATAGCACCAAAAGATGAATTTGGTTAATGTAAACTTTAGAATGTTTTGCACTGGGTCGCACTGGGTGTGCCAATTTTTTTACTGTGAATTTTGGTAAACAAACGCTGGTCTATCAATTTAGGATAAAATTGAGTAACTTGCAAGATCAACCATACTAAATCCTAGGGCATGTGCTAAGTATGTAAAAAAGACCCTAATCTGAACTCCACGTTCGACTATGAAATATTTGTAAAGTAAAAGTGACTTGAAGATTAAAGGAAATATGTAAAAGTGCAATAATTGGAAGTAAATGTCGAAAGTAAATGCAGTAGTGTAAATGACTTTGAAAGTAAATGACTTTGAAAGTAAATGTCTTTGAAAGTAAATGACTTTGAAAGTAAATGGCTTTGAAAATAAAGGTGCAAAAGACTCTAATCTGAACTCCACGTTCGAGTATGAGATCTTTGAAAGTAAATGTGTAAAAACATTAAATTTGCAGGTTAAAGTAAAATGCAGAACGTTAAATAGCATGAAGCGTAACTAAACATAAAGTTGCAAAAGGGCTTGAAAAGGCAGTCTAAACGTAAAGGATGAAGGTTAAAACGTAGAATAAGTAACAGCGCATAAATGGTAAAGACAAGTAAATTGCATTAATGAAAAGGAGTTGGTGTTGTATCACGTACATTCTTGCTAACTCGTTTCTCTACACGCGGGTACTTTGAGTGATTTGGAGTGACTAGTACAAGATGAATGAACACCCTTATTACATAAAATAACAACTATTTATAATGCTAGTAAGTAACTACTACATGACGGTTATGGCTTCACAACGTGTCCTTTTGGCGCTTTTTTACAACTTCAACTGCTCCCACGTTCTCCCACTATCAATTTGAAACTTAGACACTAAGAATTCCCTCCATCCTTCATGGTAACTGCTCTGCGTTCCTTCTAGCATGATCTTGGTCAAAAACTTCTCCAATACTTAGCATTTTTCTAGAAATCCTGCCAACCTCTCTTCGCCTCAAGTTTCCTCAAAGTTGTGTCAAAACCTTCATATGTTTTTTGAATAACATTCTGACTTAGAATAATTCTGATTTTGCTGGCGTCAAAAATGAGAGCTAACACTCCCATCATACTTGGCCGACCATTCTTGCTTACTATTCGGTGAAATGTTGATATTGAAACAGGTACTTTAACCTTTAGATCTTTTGATAAGGAAATAACTTTAAAAGTGTTGGACATCAAGAAGCGAGGTAAAGAGGAAGATATTCAACCTTCAGTGAGAATGATAAAAACTGTGGAAAAAGGAAAAAGTTCAAAACCATGCCCTGAAAAAGTCTCTGGTGTGATCTATCAGGTTGCAATGTCTCAGTTGTCTAGGGCACATAGCGAAACTCCAAAATTCATTCGAGGAGTCAATAATAGAAAAGTTGAATGCGATTTGAAACACAGCGTTACTCTTATCTCTGATTCTAACCAGTCCTCTGTTGCGGAAAGGTCAAGCAACAAAGTGTGGAAGATGAAATACCCCCCATAACAATGAGGAGTGAACCATCGAGCCATGCGACATTAAACGAAGTCCTGCGTGGAAGGCAACCCACGTTTTTAATGATTGAACATTTCCTTTTTGTTGTTATTTTATTTTGTTTGCAGGTAATAAATGAGACTTTACAAGTGCAAGCTAGGATGTAGCAAATGGGTGTTGCATTACCCTCTGGCTCCTTAGTAAGGATCTCTGTGAGTTACGTCTCTTCCTCTCTTGTTCTAAAACATTGAGGCCAATGTTTCGTTCAAGTTTGGGGGAGGATTTACTGTTTTGAGTTTCCGTTTTAAGTACTTTATAATTGTGTTTGTGTGATTTTGTTTAAAAATCACTTTGAACTCTCCCCGAGTGAGGACCGTAAAACTTTTCTTGTGAATACTGTAATGTGTGAAGTAGTCAGGAAAGTATATAGAGTTTGAGGGAAGAAAAGTTGAAACTAGGAATTTTGGTAAAGTTTGGAGATTGAGGTATAACTTGAACACCCTAGATTCCCCGGGGTAAGGAAACGAGTCCAACGTGTAGGTTTGTGCCACAGTACTTGGATCTGAGAAGTATGTCCTGATTAATTCATAGTGATAGTCTGACATGATTAAAGAGAATTACATGTATAAAGTTAATTAAGAAAATGACTTATGGCACCAAAAAAAATGATGAATAATGACGGTAAACACAGCTGGTCCTTCTAAGTTGGGAAACCTTCACCCAGTTACTTAGCCTAACGGTAGTTGAATCTCTATAGTCATCCAAAAATGGACTAATAAACGCCAATCTGTGAGAAAAAGAATAAAGGTGCCTCGAAAAAGTCTCGATCAAATCTTATACATGTGAGGAAAAGCGATCAAAAGTGTCTTAATCTGATTATCTGAATGAAAGGGGTAGAAAATCAAAGAAAAGACTTAAGCCCAAAGCATAGTTGGAGAGGTGACCAAAAGGGGGTTTTAGGTCCGTAGTTTTACTATGGTATGTGTTTGTGTAATACCTTCGTTAATGGAAAATTACCAAGAGAACTAGTTTTAGCCGATTGGAACAAAGGGTCACGTATGAGTATCGACACACCTTACCTTCACAAATCTTTTATCTGATGCGTACCATTTAATCTGAAAAATGTTTATCCAAGCAACGATTTAAGTTTGGGGGTGTTTGATCAGTGGTTTTTATAAGTTATTTTACCATTAGTTTTAGTACATCGTCTTATATGTTTAGTTGTATTTTATTTCCCTTTATTGCGTTTTATACGTTGGTTTGGTATTTCTATTATTTTTAGGTTCAAAAGCAATCAAGAAGAACCA